>HG983345.1:143082-206271 GCA_900006255.1 Xeromyces bisporus
TTCTTTTTGGCCCACACCTCCGTATTAAGTACGTTTTGCACTATGTATTACTTTACGTTTGACTTCGTCTCATATGATAGGCACGATAGTACGCCGTAAAGCGTACCGAATACGAGTGGCATGCCGTCATGTGGCGCAGCCGTTGGATCTTCGATCTCGAGATTCATGGCATATATGTGCACGGATAGTTACGTATGTATGTATCGCGGTTTATGAGACTTGCAGAAGATAGCAAGCCATATACTCCGTACCCCGTAGCCCATTGGCAAAAAAGCAGTTTAAGAATGAATAATACATACATAATACGTATGCTTGCGGTGGCAGTACGGTGGTGGTACATTATTCAAGTTGTAGCGAGGCCGAACATTACTCTTTCTACATACTACTCCGTATACTCTGTACGGTATTGTGGGTAAAGATAAGCCGTGAAGAATAAGTATCCATAACTGCTCCATATTACGCAGTAAGTTACCAAATCCGAAGTAACTCCGGCACAGGTATGATACGTAATTGTGCTCCGCAAGTTCCGTTTGGCATATTTTCTAGAATTTCTGCAGCTGTCGATCATTTACGATTATAGTCGTTAGAATTATTTACAGTACGTATCAAAGTTACCCCGTACTGTACTCAACAGTGGAAGTGGATCCGGATCTCTCCGCGGAGTTTGCTGGCTAGCTTTAATTACTGTAGTGAAGTTGGGTTAGTGGGGTAGTCCGTAATTACAATAATGACAATGATGTAATAATACAGTCGTATTTACTGACCCACTTCGGCCCGCTCCACACCAATGAAAGCTCCAAAACCCGAATAATGTTACGGCTTTTCAAATGCCGATTATCTTACCATACCTATACTTAGAAACTAGTGCAAATTACAAAATTGTAATACGGCTGATTTTCTTTTATCCGAAAACGCCCATTTCAGGAATATAATTATTCCGTTGACTATGGCGGTATGGCTATCGAGAAACGTTAGTTTGTTTACGTTGTTGTACATGTACAGAGTATGTGATGATCCATGATGAAGATTCAAAGATTAATCTGAAATTATTCTATGGCAGAAGAACTTAATCACTTATTTCTTTTCGGTTCTTATTGGTTTAACTCTGAGCCAAGATGAACGTATGCCGATCTGTTATGCCGGCCGATTTACAGTCTGAGCTCAACAGTCATATGCCAGTGGACAACGCCTAGAAGTTACTTTCCTTTTCTCTTCACCTTTTGAAAGTACTCATTTGTAACTAAGTATTCCGTACTACATACTATCATAGTAATTTTGATCACAGGTGGAGATTAGATCTTGTGGAATCTGTGGAATCACAGGAAACCTTTAACTTAATCCTTACGGAGTATCATACACCTTGACAGTCAACAACATATTTATTATTCTATTACAGTGCTATTTATTTCTCTTTCCTTTTTCTCTCTTCTATGATCAATTATGATAGCTTTCTCTTTCCCCAGTCCTCTTCTTGTTATCTTGCTACGGAGGAATAATATGAAATCACATAACTATTTGAACGGAATAGCAACTGACTAATTCGGCAATCCTCCGCATACCGTACGCGCCACACCAACTCACCAACTCATCTTAAACCGCGACAAACCATAATCTGTAACTATTTTACCCACCACATCGTTCTCAGTTCATCCCAGCAATGGAAGGTACATTTATTACAGAAAAGCACTAAGATGCACAGATAAAATATCTCAGATCTTTCAAGGGATTGCTTTGATTTTTTAATCTGCCCGCAAATCCCCGAATCTATTGTATTACATATATTATCCATATCCTGAGATCACTCCATCCACCTCCCCTTCCTTTCCGAACAACGATTCTGAACGATCCACGGAACCAAGTTCAATCTTGATCTCATCGAGTCATCGAGTCATATTAATGTCCCAAAGTCTAAGCCTCTTCAGAGGAACTTAATAATAAGGGAAAAAAATAAGAGCGAGAAAAGGGAAGGGAAGGGAAAAGTGCCTGACCCAACGCCACTCCCTCACCCATTGTTGAAAGGTGAATATCCTTCTTCTTTGGTTTTAGTTGGTGGGCTCTCGTGGATTATTCAGCCACTTCGGCGCTCCTCGAACGCACTAGTAATCGTTGTTTTCGGTGTCCCATCCATCTATCCTTCAACTTCAACTTCTTCTCTCTTTTTTTGTTTTTTATTTCTTGTTCTGCTCTCCCTCATATTCCTATCTTCTTCGGTTCGAAACTGGAGTGAAGAATAGGTGGAGTTGTTCCGAGTCCGAAAATCTTATGCCTGTTCAGAACTGCACGAACATATCGACCTAACCCTGTTCGACAACTTCTCGCTACCCACCGTCCATTTTCCCGTCCGGAAACCCCGTCGAACAACGTCTCATCTCTCTAAATTTCCACGTGAACAAAAACACATTCGGAATCACAAAAAATCAAAGAAAAAAATCAAACCGGAAAACGAAATAAGAAAGGGAGATAAAAAGGAAGAAAAATATAGAAAACTATAGAAAAGAAATACTTCCATCGAACTCGCACTCGAGATTGGTATTGCATGTGGGAAGAACCGAATTAAAACCTAAGAACAATTGGCGTGATGGGGTCGTTGGAAATCGGTTCCAGGCAAAGGTTGGTTCTCTCCTGTTGTCTTGTTTTCCTACAGTTTTGCATGTTTCCCCTTTGCCATCTAGGAAACAACGGGCTGACTCAGTTAATTTTTGTGCGCGCAACCATAGAGACCATTTACCAGCTCTAAATTTGTCCTTCAAAGACGGACCTGGCCTCCCTCATAGGAGTATCAGCATTGCGCCCATTGCAGGTGCGCCGGCAACTCCTCTCATTAGCCCGAAGTCATCTATGTATCCCGGACAATCGCTGCCGTACCCTTACACTCCAACTACCAGCAGTGGCGGGTCCTCACAGTCGGGTTATTTCACTTCGCTAGATTCACATCGAGCGATGGAGGAGAGGGAGAAACAGAATTGCGTGCAACCGCAAAGACAGTCGTTACCGTCAATTCATGAGGCCCTCGGACGGGATAATCCTTTGCCACCCTCCTCTGGTCCCCCTACTTCAAATGCCCAGTCTCAGCCAACCAACCATACTCCGCCGTCCTCTCTTTCCTCGAACTTGGTCGCACGAACTGGTGCAGACGGGCCTTCAGTACCACAACATTTGTATTCGAATGCTCCGCCTGCAGGCCCTGTGTTGCGCGAATCCTCAATCTCCCAGTTACAGGCAGATGCGTCACGCTCGAGTTTAGCATCTGCTAGCAGTCAAGGATCAAGGAATGCATCGATAAACTCTCCGACGCACAGTTCAAGAACTGGGATAACGTCGATTGCCGGTTCGCAAGGGTCGTCTTACGATTATGGTGCACGTACATCCGCAAGCAGTGCGGCGAGCGGTGGCTACGGTCCCTTACCCCAATCCTTCTCCTTTCAGCAACCTCATCATACACCACCGTATCCCGCACCTTCTTACGAGGCTCGACTGTATCCGAACGGACCTTGGAGATCTAGTGTGACAGATCAATCACGCATGGGGGAAGTGAAAGGAGAGTACTACGGCCACCCGGGACTTACGGGAGCCTCCCAAACCGATTCCGTGAAGCGGCATCTGGATATTTACGATGCCGAGAGCCCGCTCAACGAGGTATGTTTGGATTACATGTACAACCTGGATTATGTTAAAATGGCAGATTCTAATAATGATACCTAGATATCCGAAGCTAGCATGCGAGTGTTGGAATTCTCGCAACACTTTGCTGCAAAGGCACATCAAACTCAACGTTCCGGACCACTGGTGGGGTCGCTTCCTTCCCTTGGAGAAATTGATGATATGCTACATCTGCAGCGGCGAAACCAAGAAGCCTTGCTTCGCTTGCGGGCAACCGTCGTCCACCAGGAACACGCACTAGCTGAACAACAGATGGCACAAAACAAAGTCTTGCACCCGAGCGGGCGAGAAGATGGCCACATGATGATGTATCAGGAAGAGCTTAAGGGAAGCGGTGGGTTCGCTGGCCCTGATTCAAAAAAGCGGCGAGGGGTGGGTTACCTTCCTTAATTTTCCTTGCATTTGAACTCACCGACTGCTAGTTCTCTGCCGATGAATAGAAACTAACCAATCTTGTATCTAGAAGGCCGCTCCTCCTGGCCGTTGCCACAGCTGCAACCGAGAAGAAACGCCTGAATGGCGTCGCGGTCCTGATGGAGCCCGAACACTTTGCAATGCCTGCGGACTACACTACGCCAAACTCTCGCGTAAAATGGGTGCTGACAAAGCGTCTTTCTTGGTTGCAAACCTGCGACCCAAGGGAGAAGCCGACAACAGTCCATCACCAAGGAGCAACTAGTTGGCTTGCGAACTTGTTGGTTTCGTATTCGCATTTTACATTTCCGCGAGTGGCGTTATAACGGCTTGGTATAGACGAGAAAGGATGGGCAAGGCGTTATGTCAATTGTAAAAATCCTTTTATTCTGGCATGTTTGGATGCATTTTGCATGATGGGACACAGCCCTTTGTCATTTGCTTACTATTTCTTGGGTTTTATACTGTTCCAGGATCTTTCCGCTTATATTTATCATTTCCATTTCTTGTCCAGCTTGTTGTTGAGACTAACATTTTGGATACCCTTTCGCTTCTTGGAGAGGCAGTATCGAAATATACACTCTTGACCTGATTTATATGCATGACATCTTCAATGCGAGCCATTTTTCTTCAGCTGCTGACATGCCATGGATGGGTTTGTACGTCTTATGAAGTCTTTATACCCTTGTTTTCAAGCATCCTTGGCCCCTTGTCCGTTCATGTATAACGATATATTTGAGGCCTAGCTAAACTAATTGACTTATTGAGGCGTCGAATCGGTGTGTACCAACAGTACAGAGATGTTAATTCGTGTAACTGACATATTGACATATGTTCTAGAGACAGGTAGATGACGTTCTGATTTGCATTGCTGCACAGTGCACAGTTGACGTCGACATCGACAAGCTTGAGCCTCAACTGTCAAAATACATAAGAGAACGTAAACACGGGGACTAGCTCGTATGTACCAGGCAGGCCCTTGACAGATTTCAGTTGATAATCTAACTGTGATCACGTGCCACACTAGCTGACAGGTCAACTGTGCGTTGATTGGCCGCACGAGCTCCCATAGTACCAAACTTACCGATATGGCGGGCCGCGGAACACTTCCGCCAGGTTCTTACAGCATGTCTAAGATTTCTACACTTGATTACAGCAATCTTAATAATGGTTGAAGAGACTATCGTACTGTTGGCGACTTTGAAGGCCACGATGCAAAGTGCCAATCTTTGTTATCTACCTGACTACTTCTCTATTTCTCTTGTTGCATTCTTTTTCCTCTTATATTTAATATCATGATAGGCCGAGGCAAAAGCGGAGGAATCAGCAAAGTTCTCGTTCCCTTCTTGTGAGTCGTGAGTCGTGACTACATAAGGTATACGGCGAGTAAGTTACTGCAATTGTTGTTTCGGTTTGATCTTTCGGTAGATGCACGGCTTTGCTGATATTGAGCACAGGTTTGTTTACCTATACGGTATCCTTTAAACCCGAGTATACGCTTTTAGCCCTGAGCCCTTTCAGCGGTTCGAGTCTAGCCATGTCGAGCGATATAGAGGAAGCAGAGCCAAAGTCACACCAGCAGCAGCAGCCGCCGGAGCTGCAGCTGTCTAGGTCTAAATCATCAGTGCACTCGGCAGTGAATACATTTTCGCCATTTCGCGAGGCGATTTTCATATTGGTTGTTTGCATGTCGCAGTTTATGACACAGGCAGGTCTGGGAGTGTGTCTCTCACCGTTGGACATCATCGGAGATAGCTTTCAGATCACGAATCCCGGGGTCTTAAGCTGGCTGATTGCCTCGTACTCTCTCACGTCGGGAACGTTCATTCTTTTCTTCGGGCGTTGTGGCGATTTATTCGGCTACCGTGTCGTTTACGTTGCTGGGTGGATATGGTTCTCTCTTTGGTCCATGGTCGCCGGTGTCAGTGTCTATTCAAACTATGTGCTTTTCATTTTCGCTCGCACGTTTCAAGGCATTGGACCGGCGATGCTTCTTCCCAACGGTCTGGCTCTGTTCGGTGCAACGTACAAACCGGGGCTGAAGAAATATATGGCTTTCTCCTTGTTCGGGGCGATGGCGCCGAATGGTTCGATTCTGGCTGCGGTATTCAGTGCAATATTCGCTCAGCTTGCGTGGTGGCCGTGGGCGTATTGGGCCATGGCCATCTACACCTTAATCCTGGCGGTTATTTCACACCTGGTCATTCCGCCAACGCCTTCTTCGGCTGGGAATCTTGGCTTCCTGGACCTCATGCTGGAGCTAGATATTATCGGTGCTTTCTTTGGAATCACGGGATTGGTACTCGTCAACACAGCGTGGAACCAGGCTCCGGTCGTGGGTTGGGAAAAGGCGTACGTCTACGTGATTCTGATAATCGGAGCCGTCTTCCTTGCTGCCTTTTTTGTGTACGAGATATATTTCGCTAGCAGGCCGCTTATCCCATTCGACGCACTAAGCGTCGACGTCTCCTTTTCACTCGGGTGCGTGGCCTGCGGCTGGTCGTGCTTCGGCATCTGGATCTATTATCTCTGGAGGTTCTTCGAGACCATCCGTGGTCACACCCCGCTTCTTTCCTCGGCCGAGTTTGTCCCGCCATGCGTGGTAGGCTTCATGGCTTCCTTCACAACAGGCTTCCTCCTAAGCAAAGTAAACCCGGGGTATATCATGCTAGTCTCCATGATGTCCTTTACCCTGGGAAGTATCTTCACCTCCATTGCCCCAGTCCACCAGACCTACTGGGCTCTGACGTTCGTCACGCTGATTGTAATGCCTTGGGGGATGGACATGTCTTTCCCCGCTGCCACGGCCATCATGTCTGATGCTGTGAGCCGTGGTCATCAGGGCATCGCAGCGTCCCTTGTCACGACGGTGGTCAACTATGCTATCTCCATTGGACTCGGATTTGCCGGTACGGTCGAAACTCATGTGAACAATGGCGGACATACGCTTCATGACACGCTGAAGGGTTATCGTGGGGCGTTGTATCTGGCAATCGGACTGGGTGGACTGGGTATTGCGACGAGTCTCGGTTATCTTTTCAAAACCGTGAGAAGGTCAAGGAGGGATGCGGATTCCGAGAGTCAGGGGCAAAATGAAGCTGAAGAGAAAGGAAGCTCCTAATGCAGATCTTTATTGCCATTGAGATTCGGAATCGGATTCGGATTCGGATGCTGGGACATGCTGTCGATTGTGCCACCGGATTCCGGAGTACGTCGATGTCAGGACTCAGAACTGCTCAAAGACATGAAAAGCGGCTTCTTACCATCGACCTAATCACGGCGTTTAAGAAGACTCTAGAGCTCTAGACGACAAATAGACACATAATAGTAATCTGGATAATTGAAATACTGCTCTGTTAGAATGACACCAAACTTGCTTCGAAAACTTTCAAGATCCGAATCTGATAAGATTACGGATCGAGTGGCACGTGCACGACAGCTTTCTCCGCGAATGATTTAACTTACATACAAGTTACGTCTTGAACGACGACGACAACAACCAAACCAATTCATCAAAACAAACCACACCACAGCCAACAAACCATCACCAGACCCCAAAAGAAAAGATGTCCACAATCCCCATAACCGAACTCCCAACCGCCTCCCTCCTCTACAAACTCGGCCGACTAATCCCCACCACCAAACCCAAAATCACAACCCCCAACCAAGCTCACAACAACACAATCTCTCCGATCCGCAACGACATCACAAAGCTCCAAGTCGACTGCATCGTCAACGCGGCCAACAAATCCCTCCTGGGCGGTGGCGGCGTCGACGGCGCCATCCACCGAGCCGCCGGCCCAGCACTGAAAGACGAATGCCGCACGCTCAACGGCTGCAACACGGGTGATGCGAAGATCACGGGCGCGTTCAACCTCCCCTGCAAGAAAGTGATTCATACCGTGGGGCCTGTGTATTTTTCGGAGGCAAGGCCCGAGGCGTTGCTTAGGGGTTGTTATCGGAGGAGTTTGGAATTGGCCGTGGAGAATGGGATGAGGAGTATTGCGTTTTCGGCGGTCAGTACCGGAGTTTATGGGTATCCTAGTGTTGAGGCGGCGGGGGTTGTTGTTGATGAGGTTAGGAGGTTCTTGGATGAGCCGGGTTTTGTTGGGAGGTTGGAGAGGGTTGTTTTCTGTAATTTTGAGGAGAAGGATCAGAGGGCTTACGAGGAGGTTATTCCGTATGTCTCTCTTCTTTCTCTCTCTTCCACTCTATATCTTGTTTGGAGTATTAATTGGCCGTTCGTACTAACTCACTACTACAGCAAATACTTCCCTCCTACAGAACAGGATCTCCCATCTGGAAATTCCCAATCTAAGCCTGCTGGTGAGTCTTGGCCGTCTCCGTCTCCCGAGATCCTCGCACCCAAGCTCCCTGACCCGCCTACCGTGGACCCTGCACTGGACTTTCACCATCAACCGGATGCTAAGAAACAGGAAAAGGTCTCTAAGCCAGACGACTCCGCAGAACTCGGGCAGAGTTTTGCGAGCGTGCATGGAACTGACGATGAGTGGGAGGAAGTGGAACCCGTAGAGAAACTGGATGATGAACCTGTTGATGTCGGTAAAGCCGGCTCCGTTGCTGATGTGCAAAGCGTGCAGTCTGGAAGTGTTGTTGATCCGGATGAGGCTCAATCACCAGTTACCAATATGTTGGCTAAGGATTGGTGACATACCACTGTTTAATGTAGTAGCTAACATTTCTGTTTCTTTGTTAAGCGGAACTTCCAGATGTCACTGAGACTTTTGATATGTATTTTGTCTTGATTGTTCTCGGTCCTTATATGTCAATTGATGCATTGGTGGAGGCTATCATCACTTCTGCCAACGTGGTATGTTTTCGTGGTTAATTAGTTGCTATTTACATCGGTGTAAGAATTTGGGTGGAAACACGTATACATTAGCCCCGACGTGAACAGACTCGACAGTGTAAATGGCAGACGCTCTCCTGACCAACAACAGACAAGGGCCTCATCATGACCTACTAACGTCCATCCAAGTCCGATCGGAGACCCGGACCGTCAGAGATACAGTTGGAAAGTGGTTGTGCTGGATTAGAACCCCGATTTTGATATACGCACTCAGAACGATCGATGAGCACTGGAATAACCCCGTAGTTGTTTCAAAGCACCACACAATATACATCGACAGTAACAATTTACCCTCAGTCGCCAATGCAACCACCAACTGCTTTCGCCAACTTTTCGAAGATTCACTGTGTACCTGGAGATGGCCGGCATGGACACTGCGGGTTACTCACCCCTATTGCATCTGTCACTGCAAAGTTACTGGCTGCTGCTGTAAAGCTGCTGGCTGTTGTTGGAGAGACGCCGGCGGTTGCGGTACAGCTGCTGGCTGTTATTGGAAAGGCGTCGGCTGTTGTTGTAGAGATGTCGGCGTTTGCGGTAAAGCTGCTGGCTGTTGTTGTTGAAAGGCCGATTGCGGTTGCTGCAGAGCAGTTTGCGGCGGCTGGAAAGCCGCTTGCTGTTGCCGTAAAGCCGCTTGTTGCTGACTCAAAGCTGCTCGTTGTTCCTCCAGAGCCGTTTGCTGTCGATGCAATGCTATTGATTGTCGCTGCAATGCTGCTTGCTGTTGCTCCAAAGCTGCCTGCTGTTGCTGCAAGTTTGCTGGCAGTTGGCCCCAGGCTAATTGTTGCTGTGGCTGCTCCTGTACCCGCTGCTGAGACCGGAATTTTTCAGCTTGTCTACGGTTCTGGATATCTCGACTGAGGATGCCGGTGTCCGGGAACTCCATTCGCAGCGTCCGTGCGATATCAGTTGCTGAGAGTTCCGGAATCTTACTCAACCTTGCCATACGCTCTCCAACGCCTGACTCTCTCTGCTGGCGTCGACGGTTGGTTGGCAGTTGCTCGGCCGCGAGCTTGGGGTGGTTGTGGGTATCTGTGGCCAGTCCCACAATCCACATGCCTCCACTGCTACGGGGGAGTTTCAGCATTGCTTTCCACGGGCAATTGCAGCGGGCTGTCGGCGTTTGCCGCTTGCCTGTTCCCTTGGACGGTCGAGACGACCCTCTGCTGCATTCGAGGTCGATTCGGTGAAGTTGACCCCTCGAGTCCTTATTGACACGCTTTTTCACTGCAGCGAAGCCGTTCTCCATCGCTAGTGAATACACGGCCTTTTCCGCCTCTGCGAGGGAGGGGTATGAATGGTTTGCGATTGCTTGCATCGACCCGACAGGCTCTACAGTGAATATCGCGATTAGCGACGCGTAAGCTCAGGTTCAGGAGACTCGTAGCTTACCTCCCGTGGAACCGGCGTTGAGAGCGAGACGAGCGATATCATCCATATGATCCATCGTGATTGGTTCTAGAAGGCTGTAGACCGTGCCCGTGTACGGAGTGATACTGGGTATGGAACGTTGTGAAAGTAGGAGATAGTTGTACGGAATCCCGGTTAAGTCTCTTGGTAGTCACCGCCTTTTGTTTTCTGCCGCCCTGGGTACAGCGCTAACCGCATTAGGCTAGTGCGGCTGTGGTCCCATTCCCTCGAATTTTATTGGCTGCAACGGAACATGAGTGAATCCGAAAGGCGGTTGCAAAAATATAATTCTTCCTAACCCAGTAAGGTTAGTGCAGCTGTGGACCCGTTTTCACTCCCGAAGAGCCTCAACTTTGACATTTCCAAAATTACGTCGACAGCAATAAAAGACGACTTCACCTCACAAATACAGTAATGACACCAATTCCAATGAGATAACCCCGATTGACCATCCCGAACCCTCAAAGAAGAAGACACAATCTCAACAAACTAAACCCACCACACCGCCCAAACAATGCCCACCCCAAAACCCCGAGTCCTCCAACGAACCCGAACAGCAAGAAACGTCCTCCGAAACCCCAATTCCAACCCAACCTCCCCGCCATCTCATCCATTCCCTTCTCAATCCTCCCAGAAATCCAAACCAATCAACCTTAAAAAACCCCCGCTCTCCTCCCGCATTCTCTCCTACCTCCCCTATTCCTCCCGCCTTCAAAACCCCTCCCCGTCCACCCGCCGGATTCTCCGCATCCTCCGCATCCTCGCCCCCGTCGTCCCCATTAGCATCTTCTTCACCGAACATGTCGCTCAGGTTATGCGCGTGTGCGGTCCCAGCATGACACCCTGTTTGAACGAGGGGTATGAGCAGACGAATACCGAGAGCGACATGGTCCTCGTGAATATGCTCCCGTTCAAGAACGGGCTGCGAATTGTTGGGAAGAAGAGGACGAGGCTGGAAAGGGGGATGATTGTGACATTTCGGTATTTACTTCTATTTTTATTATTGTCTAACCGCATCGATATCCAGAAAAAAAGTAACTGACTTTTGTTGCCTCTGCTAGATCGCCCGCGAATCCGTCCCATATCGCAATTAAACGTATTATAGGCCTCCCCGGTGATCGCATTACGACCCGCGACCCTTGTCCTAAACCAACCCAGATCGTCCCGTACAACCACCTCTGGGTCGAAGGGGATGCTGAAGATCCCCGGAAGTCGCTCGATAGCAATACCTACGGGCCTGTGAGTGTGAATCTGCTTACGGGGCGTGTGGAGGCAGTGCTCTGGCCGCGTATGAGGTGGCTGAGATGGGAGGATTGGGAGAATGGGACCGCCGAGGGTCATCCTGGGAAGGATTATAGGGAGGGTGTTAGAGAGAGGGTTCTTAAGGGGGCGGTTCAGTTGCAGCCGCCTGCTTTGTGAGGTGGTTATAGAATTTTGGTGATTGGAATTCCCCATCTCTACGCAACATGCTGGTCTTGGGCTCCTCCATGTAATTATCATTAAATTATATATATGATACTTGCATTATGAATAACCCTCGTGTCGATATCTGAGGCATTAATGCTTAAAAGATAATGCTCCAATAACCAAACGCCAACAACTCCGGCACTCCAGTTCTCGAAAACGAGTAAAACAATCGATATCCAAATCATCCAGACGAGACAATCCGAATATCTCTATTCCTCTCCTCCTGTAATCGGTCAATTTCCGCAGAGATACTTAGCACCCACCGGTCCTTTTCCACCCGACTTCGCGCCTTGAACATCATCGTTCGGCCCTGCACTCCCAACGTCGTAACGGGCCGTACCGTTTGTTGAGTTTGTCCTTGGGCCCCAACGTCCTGTGCTCGAAACAGGTTCTTCTGCAGGGGATGCCAGACCACGAAGCTGATTGCCGTGTCCTCGTCATGGCTCGTGAAATTGTCCTTGAGATAAATGCGTGGAAGCGAACGATGACCCGGGTGGTTGCTGTCAAAGGTCTGGTTCCGGTACAGGAGGTCAGACTCTGTCAGCAGGCCAGAGTAGATGTAGCAGTCGCGGAGATTTATTATCATCTCCAATTCTTGGTGGATATGTGGGATTTCAACGCCTGTCCGGTTTCGCAGTGTACTCCCGAAAACGAGCAGCTTTCCGGCTGTGAGGATGACGTGGCACCGTTTGAACGTCGAACGATAACGGGGTTTAAGGTAGAGTTGTCCGGATATCTAACACCACCAGTGTTAGAAGAAGGCAACGCCGTAATATGCAACCAGACCATCAACGTACCTTGACTGTCCGACATTCGGTCAGACCACACATATTGTATAGGTGCGGCGACGCCTCTGCCCTCCTTACTTCCCATTTTCTTGCAAACTGCCCCATTATTGACTCCATCTCCTCGTCGATATTCAGTTGCTTGAGGTTATTATGCTTCACCGACTTCGCCTCGGCTATGTCGGCTGCTGTACGATTCTTCCAGTAACTTAT
The DNA here is from genome assembly GCA_900006255.1 of Xeromyces bisporus. Lineage (NCBI taxonomy): Eukaryota > Fungi > Ascomycota > Eurotiomycetes > Eurotiales > Aspergillaceae > Xeromyces > Xeromyces bisporus. The sequence continues at coordinate 155,899 of HG983345.1, forward strand.
TAACGAATCAAGCCGTTTCATCCATTCGTCTCTAGTGAGACTATTGTACGCTTGCAGGCGGATAACAAGACCATTCTCCAGTAGCAACTCGAAAGTCTTGTCATCTTCAAACTCTCTCGTGGCACCGTCATCCTGGCGCGTGTCTCTCGAACTGGACTCAAAATCTGCCCCAGGACCCTCGCCAATGTTCTGGTCGGCGGGTGAACTGCCACGCTGCACATGCCGCACTTCCTGTACTCGACAGAGGTCAATAAACCCGTCTGCATGGCTGAGATTGCTTATGTTTCTCTGTATTTCAGCGTAGGCCTCCTCGTCATGTCTCTTGATGTATTCTTCGTTGCCATTATTGAGCCACGTAATCTCCCCGTCATGAACTGGAAATGGATCAATGTCGTATGACAGGGGCATTCCATTCAAAATTTCATGCGATGAGGGTACTTCTGATTCAGTTTCTCGGTGGAGTCTAGGGGGCTGTGGCGGAAGCGCTCTTGGAGGCCTGCAGAAAAGCAAATAGTGATCTTGGGTGAAGAAGTAAAGACGCTTGAAGAAAGTCTTGTTCAACCGTTGCTGCACGCCCTTCTGCGAAGTAAGACGGATCAAGAAACCTTCCACCGGGGGTGGCTCCTCATCCTTCACGCCTTGACGCCTTACCGTCGTCGGATAGTGGTATCTTGGTCGTAGCTCAAGGTCATGAGATGTCTGCATTGCCATCGCCCCAAACATTTTCTCTTCATTGGCACCATATACCCATTCTAGCCTGTCGTACCGTTTCCATGCAAGGCCCATCCTTTCGAATTTTGACCACTTTCGCAAGACGTCACTCCACTCAGTTCGATCCTCCAATATATCCATGCAGCCTTGTACAATTTCCGTGGCTGCGACACGGTTCTGCACCGAAGAACGGTTGGGTACGTCATCGCCGTTTCCCTCTGGGCGCGAATTTGCCTCCAACTGCTTAAACGGGTTCTTGAAAATGAGAGAAATGTCTAGGTCGGGAACTCGTATTTTAAGCGAAGATGGACGACGCCACCCTAGTGCCGAGCGGAGGAATGTATACCATTCAACCGAGTGAGCTGCTGACCTTGAACGCACAATGAAAATCCTGGTTCCATGTCTGTAGGGATGCCATAACACAAGGGTCTTGTCCAAAGAAGAGTAGAGATTGACCCCCGTATGCCTTCGGTTTATTGGCAACTCATAATGAGGAGGCTTCGATGATCCCGGTTTATAAACCGCTGGGATGGCGTGAGTTCTATACATCTGGAGGGAAAAAGGGGTATTATCCTCAGAGCACCTCCGACAAACCACAAGATGCTCTCGAAACTTGTTCACTCTCCCTATGTCCAACTTAAGACTGTCGTTCTCGGTATAGTCCTCAGGGAGCTGGTCTTGTACCGTCTCTTCAACTCGCACGAGCATTTTTTGCGCCCTGATAATCTCTCCTTCGCGTAATCCCTTTGAGCGAAAGTGACGCGGGAAATAATCATCGTCACGCTCGTTCGAAAAACGGGTATCTGGATGTCGCTGTCTCTCGTGTGCGTCGTCTCCCGAGCCAAATATATTACAAGCACTAAAGACAGAGCAAAATATATCACTACATCCCGTTTGTCTTTCGTCGTCCGAGTGTTGTTCGTCCTCGATCTCTTCACCCTGAGGCTCTTGCTGTGCTAGATTCGTAGACACTGTACTGGCCTTGCTCCTCGTTTTAGCATGCAGAAGTGGTCTGTCTGAATCAACGTCACTCTCGGAGGAACCCAAATCAGTCTGATTGTTGTCATTATTATCAGGAGCATTCGCCGACGATTGTTCACCAACGTCTTGTTCTTGGTGGCCTCGTCCGGAGTTTGTACTCTGGCCACGTCCCACCCCACGTGAGACATCACTTCCCCCCGTAGAAGCCGCAGACTCACCTTGTACATCTATTTCTGGTCTGTTCCGGGGGCTTCCACGACTCGGTCCGGGATCATAGGATACGCCAGGAGCGGGAGATCGTGAAGGTTCGCCAGACTCACGGCTTCCCTGTTGTTTTATTCTGGAATGCTCAGAGGCATATGCCGTTCCGTCACGACTAAGCAATGCCGGAGCCGTCGGTCCTCTTCCATCATTGTCTGCTGTTCTTGTCGGAGAAGACTCCTCTTGTGAATCTGCGAGCCTGTTTCTTCCTGAGTTCTGCCTATGGTAGTTGGCAACCGGATCTGGAGTAAACGTCACGGCATGCGAGGTATAATTTCGGAATTTTAATTTCTCTCGATACCAGGATTTACGGTGACTTTGCAACCATCCAGCAGGAATTGGCCCGATGAAGAAACGCCGACTCGTTTCGTGCAGGTGCTGCGCGGAAGCATGACGCTTTCAGAGAAGTAATGCGTTAGTTCTAAGTAAGTTCTCAAATAAGAAGGAAATATAGAAATATAGAGAGAGGGAAGTGAGATGTTGGATTGGTTACCAATTTTTTTGAAGTGTAAGTCTCTACCTCGGGCCCATGGTCGAAGCTATCGCCCCTCTCAATCCCGTGCTGATCGCCCTGTTGAATGCTCATCGCACCACGACTTCTGCCAGATAAAAATCAAGCAATTGACTACACCAAGGCATTGTACGCGTAGACAACAGTAATAGCAAGAGAGAAACAGAAGCAAAATTCAGAAGTCTAAAGATTGAGGCAAGCTGTCGATGACGTTTATCCACGTGACTTGTGACGATCAGATCTTAGATCTCATCCGTGTTTGCTCTGTTTGCAACGAGGTACGTACTCCGTGGCATGTTTGTCCAGTTTGCATAGATCTCAGGGCTCACCGCCATATCAGCACACCGATAACAACTGTCCTCTTCACTACTCCGTGCCCCGTATATAACCCTCCAATTGCCTCTACTTTGTCCTTTCCCGTACTACGGCATTCTGAACTGCTCTATTAATTTGAGTTTTTGGCTGGCTTGCTTTTCACAAGATGACTTCCGCACCTGTAATTCCCCCAGGTGGTACCTGGATTGATACCATGAAGAAGTCGTTCTCGGATGTTCCCGTTGATGCTGCCAATGACAATGCAATCTCTACTACCGAATTCCTCGAGGCTGCCGACTCTTTAACGACCCTGTTCGGTACGTGAAGTAAAATAATCTTTGAATGCCGATTGGATGTATTGAAAAATAACATGTGAATGCTACTTGCCTAGATGTTCTGGGATCGAAGGCCTTCACACCTGTTAAGACGGATCTTCTTGGCAATATTAAGGTCCGTAATTTGTCTTGATTTATTACGAACCGATTCTAATCAGCACCTATGACAGAAAATCAACGAAAGGCAGCTTGCGGCTCCGGCTGAGTCGGTGACAATTCAGTCTCTCGTACTGAATGAGTTGAAATCCAAGAAGCACACTGCCACGGAAGGATTGCTCTGGCTTGTCCGGTATGTCCATACTCTGGAGACATAATATTTGAGTGTGAAAGCAGGCTCTAGAAACTGACTACTATCGGTGCTAGTGGCTTGGACTTCACCGCTCAATCCCTCCGTCATAATCTCGACAACTCCTCAATTGAGCTCGCCAACTCCTTCCGCGAAGCCTATGGCGCCACGCTCAAACCTCATCACTCGGTGTTCATCAAGCCGATCTTCAGTGCCGCTATGTCTGCTACCCCGTACCGAAAGGACTTTTATGCCAAGCTAGGCGAAGACCCTGATACGGTCCGAGCGGCATTACTGAAAGAAGTGGAGGCACTGGAGAAGCGAGTTGCGATCCTGAAGGCTTTCCAGGAGCGTAAGGAGGCAAAATGGTAAATAGACATACGTGTTTGAAGGGTCCTTCAGAGAAGGACTCGTGTGTGAGGTTGGTAACCTGAAGATGCACTTAATAATCCATGCAGTGCATATTGAGCATAGATCTATTATATATACGCCTAGAGCGATATCAATCACAACATATTTGACATTTGCCAGAACCGCAAAGGGCGATGCTGCAATACTTCACTGTCAGGGGCATATTATTATTGCATTGATGTTCGAACAGTTCACCTGTGGTTATAATTATCTGCACCCTTCTATCGTACCGTCATCTCCCGACAATCTTTAGTTCACCAAGCTCAATCTGCCCCGATGGTTCGTTCCGCTTAGCCCTGGAGATCATCTACCTGAGTGCCCAATGGGGTATATACTCGTGTGTGTACGGAGCACTCCGTACAGAGTACTCAACTAATTTTTCTGCTCCGCAATGGCGCAAATCTCCCATTCATACATGTACTCAGTGTCATGGTATGAATACCAATCGAAATTGACCATCACAACGAATACGTACAGAGCATTCAGGGTTCCAATCCCTTTTCCAGAAGTCCTCCGCTGTATGTATGATGGACAGCATTGATATGCCCAATATGGAGTGCAGTTATTCTTAGCATGCATTCATGCATGATATCGATCAGCCTGGTGGCAAGGACAAGAGACTAGTGTTACTACTAGCAGTTAGGGCAAGTCGATCTCCATGATGCGTGGTACGACTCATGATTTACTAGTACCTGGAGAGATTCGATTATTTTCTAGCATGCCTTTGGGATTTTGCCTTTTTGTGATGATCCTATGCATATATAGAAGAAGGGGGCATCAGAAAACAAACTCACACTGTACAGCGACCTGAGCACAACCATGAGGTTCACTGATGTTCATGAGTCAGGAATCCCATCCGAGTGGATTGTCTCAGTACCGCATACGGTTATGTTTCCAAGTACTCCGTATACAGTTAAGACTCGAGTACCAAGCAGAAGCATCCTCGAGCTCGGAACGGGCCCTGGGTTCTGATCCGTACCAATAAACAAGAACACGCCAATTGGCAATCATAGTGGTACGGAGTAGTAGTTTTCCGCTGGATACTTATTCCAGGCTGCAAGCTATCAATTTGAAACATGTGAAAAAGTTGGCCCTGACCCGACTCCCAACTCCACGGGAAGTTGAGTAATTTATATTGACAGTTGACAGATATCAGAGGTTCCCCTGGCCAGTGACACGACTGACATCTCCAGAAAATAATGCCTGTCAATTTTATCAATTTTATCAATCATACCCGCGTTCCGGCGGAAGGAATCCGGCTCACATGTATCTGTGGAGTTCGGTTCGACGAGATGTAACTAACGGCGAGTAGATTGATCCACCAACCACCAGCAGTCGGGTCGGACAGTTACAAACTTGATGCTAGCGTTTATTGAAAAGGATAGCTTAGCCTTAATAATATTAATGCCGTTCAAAAGAATCAACAGTAGGATATTATTACTGGAAGGAAGGATGGAGCAGCAACTATGTAGGCTTTCGCATGTGTTGCCAAGGCTATTTTTATGGCTCAGCTTTCCATACGTTAGCCCTAACCTAATCAATAGCGCAAACTTAGGTTTCACCTGGATCTCTTCTGGGCCATATCCGGCGGCATTATAATTATATAGGAGGATGGAATCCACAACAACGCTATGTTCCTAATTATTTTTTCTTGTCAGGAAAACGGCACCAAAGATTCATCGATTTCGAGACATAGGTTCCAAACTCCACCATAGCATTAAACGCAGGGAGACATCGTCGAGACGAACCCGTTACCATGCGAATTCATCCATCCCGATATCGCTTCCGATTCTCATAATGGCCTTTCTCGAGGGTCGCAGCCTTAGCATTTTTGTTGTGCCCCTCGTATTTCTTGTCATATCACTGGTCGCCGTCAGTTTACGATGTTTTGTCCGATTAAAAGTTGTCAGGTCTTTTGGGTGGGATGATGTCTGCATGGTGTTAGCCATGCTGATAGACACCATGTTCGCTATATGTGGCATGCTCGGGGCTGTATATGGAATGGGCCGTGAGTTCGAAGACATCAAAAGTCTTCATGATATTGAGAAAGCTCTGTTTGTATGTATCCCTCTCTCTCTCTCTCTTCTTTCCTTTCTTCCAGGTACTAAGTCGTTGATCGTAGTATTGGTGGTTGGGTCAGTGTAGCTATGTCCTGACTTGTTGCGTTACCAAAATCTCCATCACGCTGGGCATCCTTCGTCTGACCGTCAGAGGGCTATATTCAACCATCCTATATATTGTCATTGCCGTGTCCGTTGTCGTGTGCCTAGTTTTCTGGTTCATGTTGACATTGGAATGCCAACCAGTGTCGTACTTCTGGAAGAGGCTTTATCCAGATGCCAACGGGCACTGTTTAGGTTATCAGCCCATAATCACCATGGCCTGGATTTATAGTATCACCGCAATGCTCGGTGATCTTACTTTGACCATTTTGCCCGCGTTTCTCATTTGGAACCTGCAAATGAATCGGCGGACGAAAGCTGCCCTAATTGCCATTATTGGATTAGGCGGGATGTAAGTTGTCTTCCTCTGAGGCCTAGGTTATTATGTTCTGACTGCTCCTTTCAGTGCCAGCGCCGCCGTCATCGTCCGCTTACCTTTCCTTCACACATACAAAAATAAGGAATTTCTCTGTGAGTAGCCCATTCTAGGCTCAAACGTTCTTGCTTGTTTTATGAATTTCGAAACGTGGACTGACTCCTTTCTTCGCAGATGCCACATGTCAAATTTCCGTTTGGTCCAATGTCGAGGGCAGCCTCGGCATTATAGCTGGTAGCCTGACTACGCTTCGCCCCCTGTTCCGCTTCTTCCGTGACCGCAGTTATGCATACCGCACTGAAAGTGCAGGAGCGTCTCGTTTACGCAGCTACCCTCTATCCAACAGATATGCCACGAACCGGTCCAACGACCTCAGTTATAGGCGGATGGGCAGTGATAGTGAACCTGAAGATCCACAGTATCAAACTGTTTTCTCAACGGTTCAGGCGGACCCTGGATCTGACGGCAATAGCCAAGAGCATCTGGCCCCCAAGGAGAACCAGTTCTATCGTGGCGTCAACGTGCACAAAACGTTCACTGTGACTACCGATAAGTTAGATGTTTGACTATATATAGACTATAGGGGAGAACAATAGCCTTTGTATAATAGACTTTGCATTCTGTTTCGGTTCGAACGAAGCAGACAAAAGAGGAGCAAGAGGGAAAAATTCACTTCGTTGTCGTAAGTAGGATTACTAATACGTAACTTTTGAATCTCTGGCTGAAACAACTCGTGACATCCGATCGTGGCTTGTAAGGCGTGGCTCGTGCGATGAGATGAATTCTTCCAAGAAAAGGTGGCTTCTTCTTCCATGCTTCATAGTCCTCCTCCTTCGAAGAGCTCCTCCGGCCGTTACTTTTGCTATTTTTTGGCGACTTCTCTGAACTCTGGGGGCGGATCTTTAATACGCTCTTATGAGTTCCTGACTTCCCTATTTGACACCATCCTATCGTTTGACCCTTCATTGCGGTCACTCGAATGTCAACATGTCAGTGCCATCGTAACCAATCTCCAAAAACTACCGCGTACAAGCAGTCTGACTTGACGAACAGGCCAAAACTCGTGAATGATCCCCAGGTCCAACATGCGTCGCTGCATAATCCTCTCCCGACGCACCTACACACCTACGTTTGGCCCTTCATAATTATCTGGCCCGCATTCTTGGCCTTCTACCTTTCTCCCGAACGCTACGACAAGTATATCCAGGGTCAGGAATGGACGTTTGTTTGGGCAGGGTCTATTATAACGATACAGTCGCTTCTTTGGTTGATGACGAAATGGAACATCAACATCAACTCGTTTTTCACGACCACCAGAGCGAAGTCCGTTGACTCGGCAAAATTGATTAAAATCATCCCCGTGACCAATGCGGGCTCGGCAGAAATTCGTCCTTTGGTTCGTGACAGTTTGGGTGGGAAGGAAACGATTTCGGTTCTGTTTCAGAAGCGCCGTTTTCTCTTCTCCCCGGAGACTCGATGTTTTGCCCCTCTGCAATACGTCCTCGATACGGAACCCAAGCCTCCTATCAAGTATTTCCAGCAAAATCATGGGCTGGTGTCGAAAGATGATATCAGACGCGTGCGCTACCACTACGGAGACAACAAGTTCGATGTTCCAGTGCCGGGATTTATTGAGCTTTGGAAGGAGCATGCGGTAGCACCCTTTTTTGTCTTCCAAATCTTCTGTGTCGGGCTCTGGATGTTGGATGAATACTGGTACTACTCGCTCTTCACTCTTTTCATGCTCGTGGCGTTTGAGAGCACGGTGGTGTGGCAGCGTCAAAGGACATTGGTTGAGTTCCGAGGAATGAATATCAAGCCCTACGATGTTTGGGTATATCGTGAGCGGAAGTGGCAGGAGATTACCAGTGACAGACTTCTCCCCGGTGACCTTATATCCGTTAACAGAAGCAAGGAAGAAAGCGGTGTGGCTTGTGACATTCTTCTGATCGAGGGTAGTGCAATCGTCAATGAAGCCATGCTTTCCGGGGAAAGCACTCCCTTGTTGAAGGATTCCATTCAGCTCAGACCTGCTAATGAATTGATTGAACCGGATGGGTTGGACAAGTATGCCTTCGTCCACGGTGGCACAAAGGTACTGCAGGTCTCTCACCCGAACCCGAGAGGCAAGAATGCCGAGAACCCGCAGGATGTCGCATCTGATGTACCTGCCGCCCCGGACAATGGCGCCTTGGGTGTCGTCGTGAAGACCGGCTTTGAGACCAGTCAAGGTATTCTCGTGCGTACCATGATCTACTCCACCGAGCGTGTTTCTGCAAACAATGCTGAAGCTCTGCTGTTTATCTTGTTTCTCCTGATGTTCGCTCTTGCTGCTTCATGGTATGTGTGGCAAGAGGGAGTGGCGAGGGACCGTAAAAGGTACAAACTCCTCCTTGACTGTATTCTTATAATCACCAGCGTCGTCCCTCCCGAACTTCCAATGGAACTTAGTCTAGCTGTCAACACAAGCCTTGCTGCGCTGAGCAAGTATGCAATATTCTGCACGGAGCCTTTCCGGATTCCGTATGCTGGGCGTGTTGACGTTGCCTGTTTCGATAAGACTGGCACCTTAACTGGTGAGGACCTTGTCGTTGACGGTATCGCAGGCCTTAAGCTGGGCACAATCCATCCAAATGTTGAAGCGGACGGTGCAAACACGGACCTTGCGAAGTCAGACAGCATTGGAGTTGATACGACTCTTGTTCTTGCGAGCGCCCATGCTTTGGTGAAGTTGGATGAAGGGGATATTGTTGGCGATCCTATGGAAAAGGCTACGCTGCAATGGCTCGGTTGGGCCCTCGGAGAGAAGGATATCTTAACCCGTAAGGAATCGACGAGAGGTCCCGCGTTCACCGTCCCAGAGTCTGTCCAGATTAGGAGAAGATTCCAGTTCTCTTCTGCCTTGAAAAGACAAAGTACAATCGCAACTGTTGTCACTAATGACCGGAGAACATCAAAGAAATTCAAGAGCACCTTTGTTGGTGTAAAGGGTGCCCCTGAAACAATCAGGACCATGTTAGTCGACACACCGCCGAATTACGAAGAGACCTTCAAGTACTTCACGCGAAATGGTGCACGGGTCCTTGCTCTTGCCCACAAGTATTTGGCTCCCGATTCCGACCTTTCTCAGGGCCGCATCAACAACTTCTCTAGAGATGAAGTTGAATCTGAGCTAACCTTCTCCGGCTTTCTCATCTTGCAGTGTCCTCTTAAGGAAGACGCTGTCAAGGCTGTGCGGATGCTCAATGAGAGCAGCCACCGTGTGGTTATGATCACTGGTGACAATCCTCTGACTGCTGTTCACGTCGCACGTCAAGTGGAAATAGTAGATCGTGATGTCCTCATTCTGGATGCCCCTGAAAATGACTTTTCTGGAACGAAACTCGTGTGGCGAAGCATTGACGAGAAATTTATTCGGGAAGTTGATCCTACACAGCCCCTCGATCCTGAGATTATAAAGAAATACGATATTTGCGCTACGGGATATGCTTTGGCCAAGTATAAGGGAGAGAAAGCGTTTCCGGATGTTCTCCGTCATACATGGGCGTATGCTCGAGTTTCTCCTAAACAGAAAGAGGATATCTTATTAGGCCTAAAGGATGCTGGATACACCACTTTGATGTGCGGTGATGGTACCAACGACGTTGGTGCGTTGAAGCAAGCCCATATCGGTGTTGCACTTCTGAATGGCTCACCGGAAGATTTGGCCAAAATTGCGGAGCATCAACGAACCACGAAGATGAAGGAGATTTACGAAAAGCAGGCCGATATGATGCGGCGGTTCAACCAGCCGACGCCACCCGTACCTGTGTATATTGCTCATCTCTACCCTCCGGGCCCATTAAACCCGCACTATCAGAAGGCTGTCGAAAGGGAATTAGAAAAGAAGGGCGCCGCAAACACTGCACCGTCGGAACAAGTGCCAACTATTACTTCGCCTGGGGCTCAAGCGCTCATGCAACAACCACCAGCCAATCTGACACCTCAGCAACAGCGACAGCAGCAGTCGGCTGCGGCGGCTGCGGGCTTGGCCGACAAATTCACGTCGTCCATGATGGAGCAGGAGCTTGACGATGGCGAGCCTCCGACAATTAAGCTGGGAGATGCATCCGTGGCCGCACCATTTACCAGCAAACTGGCGAATGTTATCGCTATCCCCAACATTCTTCGCCAAGGCCGGTGCACGCTGGTGGCGACTATCCAGATGTATAAGATCCTGGCTTTGAACTGCTTGATTACTGCCTACAGTCAAAGTGTCATCTACTTGGATGGAATCAAATTTGGAGATGGTCAGGTTACTATTAGCGGCATTCTGATGAGCGTCTGCTTCCTGTCCATTTCTCGTGCGAAGGTACGTCCAATGAAATAATACAATTACAACTGGACTATGTAACTAACAGTGAACGCAGTCTGTGGAAGGGCTATCTAAGGAGCGTCCTCAGCCTAATATATTCAACATGTATATTATAGGCTCTGTTCTTGGACAGTTTGCTATCCATATCGCCACGTTGGTTTACCTGTCTAACTACGTGTACCTTATTGAACCGTATGTGTCCAACATTTTCAGCTCCGTTTTTGGTTTTCTTTTTTTACTGACAGGCACTCTAGGCGCAAAACCGACATTGACCTTGAGGGTGAATTCGAACCATCGCTTCTCAACAGTGCCGTGTATCTCTTGCAACTCATTCAGCAAATATCGACGTTCTCCATCAACTACCAGGGCCGACCATTCAGGGAGTCGATTCGCGAGAACAAGGCGATGTACTGGGGTCTCGTTGGTGCAGCCAGTGTCGCCTTCTCCTGCGCAACCGAGTTTGTTCCGGAGGCAAACGAGAAGTTACGTCTCGTACCATTCAGCACAGAGTTTAAGATTGTATTGACGGTTTTGATGATAATTGACTACGCTGGCTGCTGGGTCATTGAGAATGTGCTGAAAAGCCTGTTCAGCGACTATCGGCCCAAGGATGTTGCGGTGCGCCGACCTGAGCAATTACGGCGCGAGTTTGAGCGGAAAAAGAGGGAATCGGTGGATAGTGGATTGGAAAAGAAAGCGTAACTCGTGTGCCAGCATTGTTATTCTGCTTCGTGAGATGTTTTTCTTAATGAGGAAATGGATGATTTCCTATTGTTAACAGCGTCCGAGAAGTTACGCCAATTGTAGCTTGGGAAGGATGTAGATAGAAGGCTGAATGAGATTCGTGTTTTCTAGTGGCCTTTCGCAGAGGGCAATGCCGTTCGAATAGTCCAACAGCACGCCTTGGACAGAGAGACGGCGAGGAAGTGAGAACACATGACTCAGGTGAGGCTTGAATTCCGACAGTTCGGGAATGATGCAATAGCCAGATTAGAGTTATCTGATCCGATCAAACCACACGCGACAACAGGTCACTTGACCCAAGGACAAAAACGGACTGTTGGCCATCTTCTATTTCATAACATTCTAAAGAATTCTCGCTGACGCTAAGTGGTGGCTATACTCTTCCTGGGGAAAACAAGCAAACTTGGAGCATCTCAAGCCAGAACTCCTTTTAGCCTCCATCGTCATCGACAGAAGCGCACCCTGGCAACGTGACTATAATTGCCGAATCCTATTCCCCGGCCAGGCTGGTTCATCGCCTCTCATGGCTATGGATTGTCATATATCGCCAGAAGATGGCTGCCAAAGTGATGTCAGGCACCATCATATATTCGCTTACCACGCCACGAAATTGGATATAAAAAAGTGCAGAAAAGAGACGACTCCGGGGAGCTTTTTTCTCTTCTCTCCAGATTAACATCTTTGCATAAAGCGTCTTTTGCATTTTTTGCATCCTTGGCTACTACTACTCTTATAATACGAATCAAAGATTCTCGAAAACTTAGCGCGACAGCTACTCAAAAAGTGTTTCGATCTTTTCAGTAAATTCTTCTTCCAACCATCCATAATGACTGACCGCACCGGACTCTACGACACCACCAACACCGCCTACGACACGACGGGCTACGGAACAACTGGCTACGGCACTGACACCGGCTACGGCACAACCGGTTATGGCACCGACACCACCGGCTATGGCACAACCGGCTACGGCACCACAGGCTACGACACGGGAAGCTACGACAACACAGGCTATGACACGACCGGTTACGGCGGCCTAACAGGCTACGGCGGCTACGGCRCAACCGGCTACGGCGACAGAGCCGGCTACGGCACCAGCTACGACACCACGGGCTACGGCACCACTGGCTACGGCGACACCACCGGCTCCACCTACGGCACTACCTATGACACCGGCTACGGCGGGACTACCTACGACCCCAGCACGGGCGCTTACGACCAGCACCTGGATTACCGCACTGATGGGTCCAACAGGCACCATCGCGAGAGGGTGAGCCCTACGGGTACTTACCGTCTTCGTGATGTCGATCGCAGGGATGATGGTACTAGCCACTACCATCGCGAGTACGATAACCCTAACACCGGTACTAGCTACCAGCGGGACTATGAGAGGTAAAGAGGTAAGATGGGTGTGAGTGTTTGGGGATTAGTTGGGTTGTTTTGAGGATGATGGTTTGGTTTGGTTCGGCTTGTTGGTTCGGCTTGTGGGGATGAGATTTGGAGGGTTTGGTTTTGGTTGGTTTCGGTTGGTTCATTGAGGTTGAGTTTTGGGAGTTGATTCGTTCTCTTTCGGGGAGGCTTCTCTGCTCTTGGTTGGGTTTATTCGTTCTCTTTGGGAAAAGGTTTTTTGCCGCGTTGCGTATTATGGCATTTATGACGATGTGATGAGGTTACGATTCTAACGCCGCGGAGGACAAAAGGGAAAAGAAAGGTGGAAAAGGCAAACTTGAAAGGAAAAAAAAAAAAAAGTCCAAAGAAAAAAAAAAAGTCCAAAGGAATAAAAAAAGAATAAAAAATAAAAAAAGAAAAAAAAATGTTTATATGTTAGAATATATAGAAAAAAATAAAAATTACAAAAAATATACGTTCGTTATAAAGCAAACCTCCTGTCGAGTATCCCTACTTGATATTTTCAATATCAATGTAGTCCACATAGCAGGGCGACGACCGCAAGGACAAGCGTATGACATCAAAACGATCTTTGGCCTTTCTGCAAGAACGTTTGCTCCAGTGGCGTACCAGACGAAGAGACGGGTCTTCTATAGGTAGGTCGGCCGGACGAGGTGGCGGCCCTGTCAACTAATTTGTTCGAATCTATACTGCTTTTCAAGTTGTCATTTACAATATGATAATACAAGAATTTGAAGATTGAATATAAAAACCTCTGAAGTGTAATAGACTAGCTGGTAGTGATGCGGCGCGTTGATAAGTCGTTAGGGCTACAACGTTGTACTAGAAGTGTTCCCTTGATGTAAGTATCAAGGAGCGCCGACCCAGCGCGCTCTCGCTCGATATCGATAAGCACGGAAATGTGGTTGTCGGCTCACTTAAACCAAGTCTGACAGTTTGGGGTATGGATATGATCTGCATCACGCAGCATCAGCGGTGTCGGGCTGTTTACCGAAACTGGGATATCAAAGTGCCTCTCGAACGAAGGTATCCTGCAGGACCCATGTGTTCCGGTCTCCCGGCTCGAAACTCCGTCGGCATAGAGGGTGCCATCATTCTGCTTGAGATCCAAGTTATATGGAAACTGGCCCCTGGAGCTGCTCTGGGGACGCTTTTTGGAATAAAAAGCAAAATGGAGGCAGCGATTTTTCTTGCTTAGCACGAAGGTAAAGGCTGTACCAAGTTTGAAACCCTCGCTCGTATGCAGCTCGATGACTCTCTTCATTTGGACGGATAACGTCTTCCATTGTGCAGGGAGTTCCAATGGTGTTGAGGCTTTCCTTGCGAGACATCGGCATATCGAAGCAGAGCCGATAAAAACAAAAAAATGTTGATAGGCCTCACGCGCCGTGGTGAAAATCGTATCATATGTCGACTCGATATCATCCAACTGTTGACTTAACGTACATACGTACATCACAACACAATCTCCCTCTTCCGTATCAAATCATACGTCGGAGCCTTGGACATATCGAAGTCTCTCTGACCATCAAAGCGGTGCTGGTCCTTTTTGTCCTGGCAATACCTCATCGCCTCACTGCGCACAGGTTCCCAGTCAATAACGCTGGTACCCAAGGCCTTGCCATCCGTCTTGACCCTCTCCAAGGCCTCCTTAACCCAAGACACGCAGTTCCATCCTGCTTGACCTTGCCTAATTGGCGTTTGGTTCAGAATTCTTGCAAGACGATTCCTGTCCTTCACTTTCCCTATTAAGATTCGGACGAGTAGCATGTTGGCGGGTTTGAGAGGGCATTCATTCTCATGAAAAGCCCATTCAATCTTTCCTTCCGCACTTATGCGTTCTTTCGCATGGTATTCAACACCCGTTTTGCTGTCATCTTCAATTTTTGGACCAACAATCAATGCCCAGTGGTAACTAGTAATCAGTAGGAGTTAGGCGTCCGTATATCAATGGAAAGTTGTTGTATTGGCTTACGTGTCTTCCTTTCCTGGCATTGTTGGGGCTCCCCCTCGCGCATGAAGGGCGACGTACAGGCGGTCTTTGTTAGAGGGCATTTTGGGAGGTGAAGGTCACAAAAAAGCGGGAATGCTCATACCGTAGTAATCTTTCAAGTAATTTGAGTTTACAAACCATCCTCCTAAGGCTCCTAGCCTCCTATCTGCCTCCATGATCCATCACAGTACCAATTAATATTCAGTCGCTAACCAGCTCTCCGAGCTTAGAAGTCCTTCCAACGACGCTTACCATACGAGTAGCCCAAATGGACGGCATCAACGAAGAGATTCGGCAGGAGAAAATGATGGAGTTGTGGGTGGAGTCAAAAATATCCACAAGACTTTACTAAGTCCAGTTAGGTCGACCCACTTTAGTTGAGGATACATAAGCCAATAATACGGAGACGGCAGTTTGTCGCTCTTTGAACCTCATCGTAAGATGTCTCTATGATAGGCACGTTTGTTCCTTTTCGCTTATGCTCGTTTATCATTGCCTACTCATTGTGGCTTGAAGACTTCAGTGCTCCATGAATTTTCAGACGGTTGGTTCTATTACTTGTGTCTCCGCGATACCTGAAAGTTCGCGCCCTTCCTGATCCCTCCGAATTTACTCTTATGGCCGGCTTTTAATATGGTATATCTTGCATTGTACTACGCCGATGTCCCCTGCCCAGCAATGCCATCCCTGTTCGCCCTCGTTACTCCTCCAGACCAAGAATTCGAAGTCGAACCCCTTCAATAACGGATCCCAGTACCGGTACTTGACGCTACTAGCAATCAAAGCATTAAAACGCATCCAGCCACGCAAGGGAAGCGTTCTCATGCTCACAAGCCGAATATGTGTTAAATATGGAGCATCTGTGCGTTTGAGCGAAGCATCGACAATGCATTTCGTAGCGCAGAATACGTCCATCCCGGTTCCGAAAGTATTATGCGCGTTTACTCACTCTGGCATTAATTATATTGTCATGGAGAGAATTCAAGGGGAAATGATTGGCTTTCGTTGGGTGAAGCGAAGTGAAGAGTCGAAAGCTCGGCTATTATCACAACTTAAAGAGATGATCCAAGAAATGCGAGAGCTTCAGCCCCCGGAGGGTATGGGAGTCGCTAATTCCGACGGCGGTTCTCTGTATGACTGCCGCTTACCGGGTTCTTCCTTATGTTTCGGGCCATTTCGCACAGTCCGCGACTTTCATCGGCATTTACGAACCGGTTTGGACTTTGATGGTATTGACGTTAATGCAGAAGTACAGGACCTTGTCAAACAGCAGAACAAAGATTGGCCCCTTGTGTTTACTCATGGCGACCTTAGCAGCCTGAACATTCTAGCCAGCGAGGATAAAATTGTTGGGATCATTGATTGGGAAACTGCTGGGTGGTATCCGTCATATTGGGAATACACAACAGCCTGTCAAGTCAATCCACAGAATTCATTTTGGATCAACGAGATTGACAAATTTCTGATCCCAATGCCGGAAGAACTTTCAATGGAGCGCACTCGTCAGAAGTATTTCGGAGACATCTGACACACATATCACATCACAATATCCCTCTCCTTTGCTTTCAAGAGTTTGCTGTTAGCGTCGTTCCCCAGCCACTTCAGCTGGCACTCCTGTATTCATGTTTGTATGTTAATTAGATACTTTCTTCTCTTCTCCAGCAATGATACCGCTTCTCGTCTTCTACTAGAACTGGCTCTTGAGTCCTGACGACAAGCAGGAATTGGTACCTACAGTGAGGTTCGTAAATTGCTACCTTAGATAGGACAACCATGGAGAGGGGGTATATTCAATCATCAGTGACAGCAGCTTTAAGAAGAGGAGCAGAGACGGGGAGAAAAAGAACGAGGAAAGTACTTAGAACAGAAAGATGATGAATATGACAGCTTGACCCACAGGAGAATAAAGTTAGGTGACAGCTCGGAAACCTAGACCGAGTGCTCCACATCGTTCCCCATTCGACGACAACACCCAGCGTATGGTACTGTACTATTTCTTATTTTTGAAGTCGTAGAGGTTTTCATAGATTATGAGACCCATCGGATATCATACCGTTACCATTTATAGTACTGACTCACTGAGTCGAAGGGAAAAATAGTGATGATATGGGATCAATATCGATTTACAACTTAAGTACCGGGTATGATGCATCACACGACAAAAGCGTACTGACTTCTATACAGTAGCCTTCGTATGATAGATGGATTCCCTCGTGTACACGGTACGGGTCTGTACGGTTCTGCGCCTTCATCGCAGTGCGCCAATCCACGTCACGTCGAAGAAATAGCCGATTTCTGCAGCGTTTGCTTAAACACCTGCAAAGACACCTCGGGCTCTGTCGATCGACGAACCGGTCAGCAATCAAATCCATTTAACACTCGGCCGCTATGACTCTCGCACGGATCTGACATACGGTAATATGGAACCTCATGTCCCGCCCCGAAGACCCTGAGGAAACTAAAATTGTCCACGCTCTTAAATGTCCCCTGTTGTGTTCCATTGACCGTGTATGCGTCCATTTGCTTATTGCGGAACGCATCCTGACCCAGAAACTCGACCGCGTCGGCTACTCCCTGTACGCCCATCCAATTGCATATATAATCGGCATCGCCAGCCCACACGAGGACTTGGATCCCCGACTGAATTACTGTGGAAAGCGTGGGGAGGAAGGAACGTGCGTCTGGTGATGAAAAGAAAAATAAAGTCAGTGTCGACCAAGAAAAGAAAAATGGGTCAAAGGACTAGAAGCGGAAAACTTACGGTCGCCTGTCGTACCGAAGTTATCCTCCGATTGTGATGAACATTCTTCGAATTTCGTCCGCGCTCCAATGGCCTTCAGCACCGAGTCCCGATTTAGGTAAAGTAAATAGGTCTCGGGCGGAATGGGTTCGTCATCGTCCGACGACTGTCGGACATCGTACGGATCAAAATAAGTGTCGTGTTGGATAGGTCTGTGAATTTCGACGCCACAAATGTCGTCTGTCCTCTGGCACGCAGTGACATTTCCGGACTGGTTGCATTTTTGGATCTCTGGCAGGCACCCCTTGTAATATGAGTCAAGTAAGGAGGAAGCGCGCGACTCGTTAATAAGCTGCCGGTGAGTATTGTTTTGAGCAAACTCAATATAAGCCTTTTCCTGAATGGCAGAGTCGAACCATCCGTTATTGATGCCCAAGGCGACGAGCCTAATTGGCTCCCCCTTCACTGACCCGTTTTTGATAGCAGTGTTTTGCTGCTGGATGTAATGAGCAAACTCGGGTCCATAGTGGCCGCCGTAGGACTGTCAGAGAACATGCTATGTCAGACGGTTCAACAGAATTCATTAAAAGGCGGACATTCTTACTTCGGTGAAGATCCCAAAGTCACGGTTTTTATACTGCGGGAACTGCGAATAGAACGCCTGCAGTAGCTTCCACACTAACGGCGCCGCCGACTGTGTACTGGTAACATTGTCTGCCCCGTATGAGAAGCCAACGCCAACTGGCTGATCCACGTACAGCATATTCGCAAAGTCGTTGAAGCTATACGGGTTCAGAGATGGTGTCGACGCATTGTTGACGAAACGGCAAGGCCCGTTTTCTTGGAACAAACCGATCATCGACGAACATCCAGGTCCGCCGTTAAACCAGGCGGCCAGGGGAGCCGTAGCGGGATCATTGCGAGATTCGAAAAACCTGTTATCCCGGCTAATGAATATAATGAAGCTGATTTGGGTATATCGAGACTTGACGTACCAGAACCACATACTCATATTCGCTCCAACGGACAAATATCCTGAATACTGATTGACACCAGGCGTCGTCTCGCAAATGCCCGAATTCTTCACGAACTCAATCTTGGAACCGCTCGCCGCATGTTCGAATACGGTGTAGTTGACACCATTCCGTCTAACAAATGAACGCTTATCTTGGAGGGGCACTTTTGGCACTGCATTGACGGCGCACGCCAACAAAACGAACACCCACAAGGTGCGAGTAAACCACATGATGGTGATCGATTTTCTATGCAATCCTTGCTTTTAAACAAATTCAACATGGGAACCACGGAACGATTCACAATTGCGAACCAGAGCCGTTTTATAAATCCCATTTTACGGCTTACGGGATGGAGAAGTTGGCGAATTCCATCCCGATGGCTGTAAAGATGTCGAAGTGGTCAGGATTATGGCGGTCCAACAATCCGTGCGAACTGCCCAACGAATGATCCGCATCGCTATTTTTAAGTTGCAGTTCGCCGATTATTTGTCAAACATTCCAAGTTGCATCTGACAGTACTATTTCTCACTCGGCCATCTGTAAAGACATGGCGGACTTAGAATCGTAATATTGAGATATAAGCTTCCTTGATCTTTTGCATAGCCTCTAGCAATCGACAGAATAGATATCGCGCCAGGCTGGTTTGTAGTCATCGTTATTTGTAGTCACCGTTTCCAATATCATTGATTACTATATCCCGCCAATGATGGCTGTACTCTCCCGGATGATTCAAGCCCCTTGACCGTCAGCAGGAATTAGGCAAGAGTAGTTTGACTTGGAAGAGCCCCAGTAGCACCGGAAATCACACTGGTAGACTCTTTAATCGGACTTCTCGCTGCTTCCCCTTGCGTTGGATAATGCTCGCATGTGCTGTTGTAAGCTGACGGTTCACTGCCTCATCCGGAGAAACTTTAAGTAGAGGCGAAGCCTAAGAAGATGCTGCACTCACTAAAGCAGCCAGCTCGAGACTGAGAGGTAAGACTCCCCCCGGCTAATAGGGGAACTCACACGGTACATTGCCACGACAGACAAGAAGCAGAACACGGGTTCTGGGTATTCCATCTGACTTGAATCTCGGTATCTCTTGCAGATGAGCGAAAGGATACCATAGTCAACGAAGGAGCAGCAAGAACTTAGAATGAGGAACACAGCCGTCAGTACTATTTTAGTGTACGTTGTGCATGCGAATCCTGAGGATCTCCGTCGCTTCCTGCCCTTGAAGTCCGTCATACACTGCTCAGCATAATGTGCGATTCATGGACATTATTGTTTAAGGCGGCCATCCTTAGTATGTAGGTATCTCACCACACTGCGGACCGGTTCCCAGTCAATGACGCTGGTGCCTAAGGCCTTGCCACTCGTCTTCGACTCTTGGCCATTTTTAAGGCCCGGAAAACGAAAGACTTCACTTAGACTTGTAGAGTTTCACACAATACTCTGTACTTTTCGTCGAGACATCGATGCATCCTTATGGTAGGCGAGACGGGCTAGGCTGCTGAGAGCAGACGCCGAAACTTCTGACTTCAAGTTTGAGGTCTGAAACGTGACGCGCTGACTCAGTGAAGGCGGTCAGAAGAGGCAGAACTCCAGTAGGTATCAGACAGGTCTCCGCATCGCCTGGACCGTCTGACATCTCCCGACCGCAGTCTAGCTGCCACAGATGCTCAACAGCATAGCTCACGTTGTCGCCCACAATATTGCTTCCGCTACTTGCGGTTTGCTTCTCATGCTACTACTATAATCATGTCGCGGAGGACGCTGGGCGGAGGTCGTGTTTTGGGCACCGCAAAGTCTCTCTCTCCAGCAGTCCCGATACCGTCCCCGAAACCTAACCAAAGGAATGTCTTGTCTCCTTCCGAAAGCAGCCTCTCTCTCAGCTCGCAGACGTCGACATCACAGTTCTCGCTGGAGGCTCAGGACTTGACGTCGCGTGCTGCCCTTACGAATGGCCAAGCTTCTGTGCCTGCCGCCCCGGCGGCTACCGGAGCTCAGCTTGCTTGCCCGATCTGTGATGAAGAAATGGTATGACCAACGTTGCACTTGTGACAGGGCCCTGTATTCTGGAAACTGATGAGGTCTCAGGTTACATTGTTACAGTTGAACAGGTACCACTCGAAACACTTCCGAGATTCCTACAGCATGTCTTTCTTACTTATTTACTCTTGTTTGAATTGTCAGGCACCTTGACGACGTTCATCAGAATCTAGAGGATGGTACACAGGACGAGGTGAAGGATTGGTTTAGGGTCCAGATGGAAAAGGCGAAACGCTTCCAGCCCCTCGCGGTTCTGAACCAGAAGCTGAGAGGTCTCGATGTATTCGAGTCGAACGACAATGGCCAGGCTGCAGCCGTCACAAGGGGGCCTGCGGCCCAAGCAACGAGTACCTCGGACTATTCAAGGGTATTAGATCCCGACGAAGCTATCACCAAAGAGCATTGGCAGATTCGTAACCTGTACGACGATATCTGCTTAGAACCGTCGTGTGGGAGGCGACTAAACGCTACGAACGGATGCGTCAATTGCCGGAGGTGTGGGAAGCTGTTTTGCGAGGAACATACAATGTACCAGATGAAGTTGTCCCGGTCGGCGCACCATGAACCGGTGAGAGGTCTTTGGTGTAGGGTTTGCGAAACTTGTTACAAGTCCAGGGAGGGGTATAACGATCATAATGGTACTGATATTGTCATGTTATTTACGCCAGTCTAACCAACGAGTAGTAAGGCTTACGAGATACAATCTAGGTTCGGTGAGAGACCAGACAGTTGCGTTTCAATCTGTCAGAAAGCAGAAAGTTGACAGGGCCCTGCTAGAGGTTTCTCGATTGGAAAAGAGATTGACGCGACTCACTCAGCTCTTGGCTAAGCTGCCCCTAGAGCAAATCCAGTCTGGCACGAACAAGAAATGGGCGATTTCGTGGCATAACGACCAGCGAAAGGCCGTCGAACAAACAATAGTCAGTTGGCAGGATGATTCCCTTGTTCCTAAGTGCCCCTTCTGCCAGCAGGAGTTCTCCAGCGTCTCCTTTCGAAGGCACCATTGCAGAACTTGTGGGCGTGTCGTATGCGGCGATGTGACAACCGAATGTTCCAGCGAGGTTCCCCTAAGCATCACACCTTGTATGTAGCCCTCATTGGCGATCTCATGGGACTTGTACTGACCCAATGAAGTATCCAGGGCATTCGCTGAGAAATCGACGGGTGCTGGTAGAATTAACATTGATATCAGACTTTGCAAAGAGTGCAAGTCGACATTATTTGACCGACGAGACTTCGAGGCAGATCTCTTGCGGAAACCTCCGGATGTAAGAGCGTACGAGAATCTTATTCAGTTCGAAAGAGGCATTCGGCTGCTTTTACCCAGGTTCCAAAAATTATTAGGGGCTTTGCAGTATGTGAGCACTCTCCGGTCAGAGGCATGCTTATGATATTCTAACCACGTATCCTTGCTTTTCAGAGATTCCAGACGGCCGCCTTCGCCTGCGCAGATAGCAGAGGCGTCCAAAGTTCGCAAGCGGCTTATGGACTCCTTTGCCCAATACGACGTCGCCGCTAGACGCATTCGCAACCTCCCGACAAACTCTCCGACGCAGCAACGACTCCAGAGGGCTATATACCAGCAAGCTAGTAGCTTCCTACACCTCCACATGCTTCCCCTCAAATCATTACCTAAAATCCTCAAGCATAATGCACCAAAGGAGCAAATGCTCAGCCCTACGAACTCTCCTAGACCTCCCTCCAACAACGGCCCTTCGTCTATACCACACGGCACTCATCACCAGGGCAACCATTCTTCACTCACGTCCATAAGTTCTAATCTTAATCCCGTCGCCAACGCCAGCACCAGCAGCCTTACCAGCGAAAACAGCGAAGCTATTTCCGCACTAGAAGCAGAGGAGAAATCCCTCCGAGAACGCCTCATCGTGCTGGAAGAACAAAAATTCTTCGTGTCTGAAATGATTGCCGATGCAAATCGTCGGCGCAAATTCGATGAGGTCAGCAGTCTTGCTATGAATATTGAGGATCTCAGTCGTGAGATTGACCGCATTAATGGCATGCTGAGCGAGCTGGATTTCGAGGGCGTCTATACTGGCAACAGTCGGTCTTCCAAATAATTGGTATTCACCATTTACATAGTATTTCTTTGATACCTTTTTATGTTGTGCTAAGGCAGGTATTGGTATGTTGGTGTCTTTTGGTCGAATCGCTAGGTGCTGGCACTACTATTCACCAACTCACCTAACAATTCGTTGCAACGGTTTCTGTCATCGCTCCGACTGACTTATGAGCCTAAGTCTATTGGGACTTGGGACGCCTTTGCTTTTGAGTTTGTTCTTGAAATCCTGCGTCGGTATCGCTTACCGATTCTGTTGTTATACCTGACATGGCGTTCGTTTTATATATATGGTAACATTTGCATGGTTTGAGGCGTTGCTTGTGAATATCATTGATGGATTACCGGTAATAATAGTATGAGATTAGGAATTGGAATCATTGATGACAGTCTTGAATTTCTACATGTATGCTCCATATTGATGACTCTAGGGCAATGTCAGAGTCGGGCATATCACTAACCTCAACGTCCTCAACTTGACCAAGAACTCCAATAAGTCACCTATGCAAGCTTTCATTTCCCAACCTCCGCCTCCTCCTTCTCCTTAACCAAATCATTCACCATCTCCGTCAACCCCGAAACCTGCCCCTTCAACTCCCGAACCTCCGAAACACACCCGTCAACCCTCACATCCGGCCGAGTCGCGCCCACAGCCTCCCTCCACGTATCCTCAACCTCAAAGTCCACTTCCACAGCCATCCGCTGCCACTCCTGCATATCGTCATCGTCCGCCTCGCCTTTGCGGCGGTTTAGGACCACTCGGTGAGCTTCGCGGGTTTCGATCCACGCCGTGAATACAAGCACGGGTGAGTAGATGACGCTCGTGACGTAGTAGTTCAGTTTTCGGTAGTAGGGCCTTGGAAGCCACCATTCGAAGGGGAGGACTATGAAGATGATTTCGATGAGATTGAATGCTGTATTTTTCCTTGGTCAGTTGGGTATGTCAAGTAGCGGTGGGGATGGCTGGCTCTAGGTAGCCCTAAACAGGTCATCTTGGCGTCGGTTTTGATTTGCGTGGGTGGACTTACGGGGTATGAAGATATTCTCGCCTGGGGATTGAACGAATTGCACTGTCTTCTGTGCGAAGACTGCCAGGTATTCGTCGACGGCGTGCAGGTGGATATTCTTGTACGAGGTGTTGTATAGTGCGATCAGGATATTCATGAGGACTTGTCCGATGTCAGCAGAAGTAGAGCACATTCATTTTAAGATAACATTCCACGTTTCATGGAATGCCTCAATGTAAAAGAAGGAATGGCAAATGGTATAGTACATACCGATCATGACGACGAAGTTAAACAGGTAGTAAAGGATAATCCCAAATGGATACGCAAAATTCTCGAAGGTCTCAAACTCGGGACTCTGCATGATGCTGTTCGCCATTCCTTGAGCAATAGACCTATACACGTTCGGCCCAGTGTCCACCTGCGCCATCCCCGAGAACGCCTGGAAGAAGCCCACGTTGACGACAAAAAGAAGAGCAAAGAAGACGAAGCTCTCCTTCATCATAACCCGCAGGACCGCGAATATGGCGCCGAAGAAGCGGATCGAGTCCAAGTACAGCATCATGCGTATCCAGAACATCGGTCCCGAGAAGGACAGAACGTTGTAACTCATTTCGTTCAGGCGTCGTCTGGTCTCATTTTCCACAGACGAAGAGTGCAGCAACGCGGCAACGCGCAGGACAAATGACACCGCCAGCAAAATATACAGGGCCGAGTTGAAGGCAGACCAGAATTCGAGGAGGCGCCTCCCGACTTTCCAGGCCTTGGTTATCTCGTCAAAAATCAAGGATAGCGTCATGGTGTAGAGTAGCCACTCGCCAGCATCTATGTCTCCGGTGCGGTTGACAGTGCCAATGACGAAGCTGTAGAGGACTAGATATAAGAAGGAGAAGCCCATTTGCATAACGTTCTGGTAGATAGGGCTCCTCATACGGATAGGATTGAAATGCGTCCAGTAACTCGTATTGGCCCGGTCTTCGTATTCGATAAAATAATTCGGGTTCATGTCGTTCTGGCAAATCCAGCCAAGCCAGAGATATTTGATGCATTTCTGGTATCCCCGCGAGCCGATAATGTCCAATGCATGAAGGTCTACGCAGTGCTCGATGACATTGACGGGATCTGTTTCCTCTCCGTTCTTGACCACCGAGTAGCGTTTGAGCAAGCATTCCTTCAGCAAATATTGATGATCTTTCTCGGTTTCAATCCTGTAACGTGTTAGTCAACGAGTTGATTCGGCTGTTGGAGACGAATATAGATAGCTCTCACATATGCCTCGCCATGACTTCGCACGCAACAGCCCGTGTTTCCTGGAGACCTGCATTCCAGAGCTCCACGACAGCTTGCCCCTTAAACCACCGAAAACATATAAGCAGACAGTAAATGACACATGCCCTATTTTCACCGTCACCGGCTGCATCCTTGGCGGTCTGAATCACATTGTCCGTGATGACACGGCCATTCGGACTGGTGAGTGCATCGTGTCGGACCTCGCAGGGAATAACCTGCTCAATTTGATATTTCAATCGCAGAGCTACCTTGGTGACCTCTCGCGCAGGACTTGCTGAAGGTACTCGGTCCGTGACGGAAGAAGGAAGCACTGACGAGATGGTAACAAGTCCGTTAGCCGTTGCTTCCAGCGGTAATACTAGGAACTCAAATTCGATTGTGCTTGAGTCTTATGGCATACATCGATCTGTCTCGTGTCTCACAAGGCGACGAGATGTGCCGTCTCCCCTTTGGAAGAAGTCTCGCCAGCCTACCATGTCGAGGTCGTTGGGCTAGGAGAACGAGAAACGTCATGCTGTCAAGGAATTGAATTGCCGGACATAAGCTTCGAAGACATCAGTTCAATTTAAGCTCGAACCATAAAGCGACGACCCATGTCAGTAGAATAGACCGGTCCAATGAGATCGAGACTAATGAGAACGAAGGCAGTCAGCATGCAAAGACTTTCTCGGAATTCTATACCTACGATCCTCGTATTCCCTATACTCTGTACTGTTCTCGAAAGACGGTTTCTCCATGATATGCCCAAACCGGGCGGCTCACATAGTGTCATTGACATCTATCGACTTTCCCGCTTTTAACTGACATATATAATGTACATGCGTAGCCCAAGTTGAGCTCCTGTCACGAGAAGCGGGCGAGTGTCGCACTGGATCCTTCTGTTCGTGAACGAAACAGGCACAGGCTGGTAAAAACGTCGATTCGCACCTGTGCGGAATATAAGTGCAAGCAAGCCCTTTGGCCACCGCCCGATATACCACTTCTCATACAATGAGCACATAAGGCTGCCTTCCCGCGTCAGGTCGTCGTATCGTATCCATACCATTAAAACTCAACCACAATCCGTAATCCTTTTTGTTGCTAATTACCAAAAACCAATGTACGTCTCGCGCGCATTGCTCGTTCGCTCATGGTCCTGGAACTCACCATGGAAGTGTTTCCATGCGTCGTTTATTGTTGAGTTTGGGGTTGGGGAACACCCTCGTCGCTTTCCGACAAGCTCTCGTCACCGCCAACCTGCATATTTTCGCGCTCACGTTTCTCCATGAGTTCCTTGAGCGCAGCATCGTCATGCTCCGTGACAGCCTTGGGTTCCATCTTCACAATGCAGCGACCGTGATTCTGGCTGATTCTCGCATTGATCCTCGAAATGGCATCTTCCAGCATTTTGATACCGAGCTTCTTGTCCAGAACCTGGCTGGTCAAGACGTATAGCGGAGGAGCCACCAACTTGACCCTAATTTGGGCATCTTCAGTGTTGCTCTCTTCGGCGGTACGCAGAGCATCCTTGACAGCGTCAATTCCATCATAACCGAAGCAGGTAACCTCTATATCGGAGCGGATCTTAGACGGGTGAGGCGTAAGCTTTTTGCCGATGTAGTCGAACAGTTCACTCTTGACAGCTTGGCTTGGGAACTCGATATCCTTCCACACTTCAGGATCCCTGTACGAAATCAATCGTTAATAACCGCAACAACCTTCCCATAAATCAAAGGATAGCCATACGTAATAGAGAGTTTGAAGGCATCATGGGAGTGGCCATATTTCCTGTTCAACGGCCATCCGATCTGCTGATACAGCGTCTCCAGAGGGGTCTTGGTGTGTTCCGCAACATGGCGCATGATAGAGTGAACAGCTTTGCTCTTATTATATCTCTCTTCGCACTTGACAACATCTTCCGGGGAAACACGTCGCTTCGACAAATCAATGTATCCTGGAGAAGACAAAAGTGAGTCGTGGCTGACCTTCCTCTTCAACCAACGCAGGGATCTTCATACCCTTCTCTTTATCGACACGCAGCACGATGACTACCTCATTGCGCCCAATACGGATAAGCTTCTGAATGCTACGAATACGTCTTCGCGAGAGTTCGGAGAGCAGAATCATGCCGTCGATGTTGTCGTATTCGAGCAGCTTCACGTACGCACCCATCTCGGCGATCTAGAGAGCAACGACGGCAACGAGTTAGCATGTATACTCCGTACGCCAAAGGGAATCGATAACTGTGACACACCTGCTTCACATTGACCATGCAGTAGCTATCGACCTCCGGGTACTTCTCCTCATAGAACCGACAGTTTGTTAGAGACATTTTGGCGGGTTGCACCTATCTCAGGCGGGATAGAATTATTGCTTGAAAGCTGACGCGAGTAAGAAAAGCAATATAAGAAAAGTCTCCCAGCAGTTTCAAAGTTCGACAACTTTTTCAAAAGAAGTTCGCGACAGTAAAGATGCAGAGCAACTTATATCGAGACTTGTATTTGTGGCGACGCAGAATAATCCCACTTTGATTTGGAATTTGTGCACGTCACGTGGCTTAGACTGAGCTCACCGCCTAATGTCTTCGTTTTGGTGGGAATTCTCCCGAGTCCTTAAGACTTCCTAACTCTGTTGCGCTTTTTATGTCCTGCTCGAAGAGGCTGGGGATAGTATCATGGCTCTAGCTTATGGCTAAGTGAGAACCGCAAAGTGTATGCTATATATACCTATATGGCTGCTGCACTATTCTTCTGAGTGTCCAAATTCGTCCGAAACCAGGGAAGCTTGGGTTTCCTCAAGCGTCTGCGTTGTACGACGGCAACTTTAACACTCGTACGACTATGTCAGACCAGATTGAGTCGGAACACTCGCGCTCATTGGCGAGCCGATTCCTGGGCATCTTCCGCGGGTCCTCTTCGGCTGGTAGTTCGACCAGCCCAAATGGCAGATCTGTCGAAGGTGGTGGTGCACAGGGTCATGTCGAGAACCTGGAATCAGCTCGGCGATATTTGGACTCGAGAGCTCCTTTGTTAGGGAATTACGATCGTCGGGAACCTCTTTGCGGTTCAAGGTCTTGCAACCATGGCACCTTTTCTCCAAGACCTTGCAGTCCGGAGTCGGCGCAGAGGTTTGGTTGTGATGGGACAAATGCCTCTTTGAACGAAATGGTCCATGACTACTCTCAATCCGGTGCTCCCTCGGAGAATGATAATGCATCTAACAAGTTGAAGGTTTCAAGTTCAGGGCAACCTCTCCAAAATCGTAAAACTCTGTACGTTTGATAAATGCAAAAGCTTGCGTATTCTCTTCTTGTCTTCTATCTGTTGACACTTCTCCGAGTCTGACTTCCTTGCTAGATATATGTCGTATTACATTCCGTTCTTCAACTGGATTACCCAGTACCGCTGGTCCTTCTTTCGCGGGGACTTGATAGCCGCCTTGACAATAGCTTCCATTTATATCCCGATGGCGCTGTCTCTGTCTTCGAATCTAGCACACGCTCCTCCGATCAACGGGCTTTACTCCTTTGTGTTCAACCCTCTGGTTTACGCCATATTAGGAAGTTCCCCTCTGTTGGTGGTGGGACCAGAAGCTGCTGGTTCTCTGCTAGTCGGTACTATTGTCAAATCAAGCGTCAAACAAGGTCACTTTGACGAAGACGATGTCGCAAGCTCCATTGTCGTGGGTGTAACGACCTTCCTGGCGGGCTCAATGATATTGGTTGCTGGCTTGAGTCGACTCGGATTCCTCGACAATGTGCTGAGCCGGCCCTTTCTGAGAGGATTCATCACTGCCATTGGCTTCGTGATTTTCGTGGACCAGCTCATCACGCAGATGGGGTTGACCAAAAGGGCGAAGGAAATTGGCGGCATACTCCACGGAAGCACGGTTGAAAAGCTGTTGTTCGTAATAGAGAACGCCAGATATTGCCATCGTCTTACTGCTGCCGTATCATTCGGCAGCTTTGCCATTATCATGGTATTCCGGTGAGTGCGTTCTTTCTTTGTCGAATCAATACGATTCCTAATATCCTTGCAACATAGATCTCTGAAGAGATATCTCGAACCGCGTTATCCTCAGGTAGCCTATTTTCCCGATCGGTTTCTGGTGGTGATGCTATCAGCAGTATTGACCTGGCAACTTGGTTGGGATAAGAAAGGCTTGGAAATTTTGGGGCCGATGAAAACCGGTGCTAACGGAGTCTTCGCCTTTCAATGGCCATTTGGATCCGGTTATATGAAGCATGTGCGTACTGCAATGAGCACGTCTTTTATCATCGCGCTCCTTGGGTTCTTCGAGTCATCCGTCGCTGCAAAGGGTCTAGGAGAGGGCCGAGCCGACGGCGTCAAGGGCATGGCAGTTAGCGCCAACCGAGAAATGGTAGCGCTGGGCCTTGCTAATGCTATAGGTGGTTGTTTCATGGCACTTCCTGCATTCGGTGGGTACGGCAGAAGCAAGGTGAACGCATCGACAGGGGCACGGTCTCCCATGAGCAGCGTGCTTCTGAGTATAATTACCTTTGTGTGCATCACAGTGTTTTTGCCCTATTTATATTATCTCCCAGTAAGTCTCCTCGATGCGTATCCGCGACTCTAAACTGATGGCTTCAAGAAAGCAGTTCTCTGTTCGATGATCTCTGTTGTCGCTATTTCTCTTGTCGAAGAATGTCCCCATGACATGGCATTCTTCATTCGTCTACGTGGGTGGACAGAGCTGGCTCTGATGACCCTCATCTTCGTCTCAACGATATTTTACTCCCTTGAGCTTGGAATTGCCCTTGGCATTGGCCTCTCCATACTGATCCTCATTCGCCATTCGACGCAACCACGAATTCAAATCCTGGGGAAGGTATCCGGCACGCGGGACCGATTCGACAACGCCGAATTGCACCCGGAGAACGTGGAACTCGTCGAGGGCGCGCTCATCGCTAAGATTCCCGAGCCCCTTACTTTCGCTAACACGGGCGACATGAAGAACCGGCTTCGCCGGCTGGAGTATTACGGCTCCAGCCGAACGCATCCCTCGCTTCCCCGCATGCGTCCTCCTGAGCATAATAGGCATATCATCTTTGATGTGCACGGGGTCACCAGCATTGATGGTTCTGGAACGCAGGTGTTATGTGAGATCGTGCAAGCGTATGTCGACCAGGGTACTAGTGTGTATTTCTGTCGCGTCGCCAACACTTCCGTGCAAAGTACGTTCGAACGAAGCGGTATCGTGGACCTATGTGGCGGCATGGCCCATTTCACTACAGGTGTTGATGAGGCACTGCGACTGGCCGAATCAGAAGATCGGACATTGGAATTCTAATTCTTCTTGGTCCTTTCATAAAGTGAGGCCTGGCACAAATATATATATAACATGCGAATTCAATTGCATGCTGGCGCTGTCTGTTTTGGCATACGTGCTGTTCCTGTTTCTTTGATGAGTCAAAAGTAAACGTATCTGCTTGGCTTTCACGCTGGATAGGTTGGTAGCTCCGCAGAATTGACAACCAGCAATCCTGCTATGTAGCATAAGCATAGGCATCCAAAAAGAAGCCTCAATGCTTTCAACGTTTAGTGCTGGATTCGCCTCATTCTGGAAAGCCGTGCCATCGTATTCTGAGAATGGCTGGCATGGGTGTCAACTAAATGCACTTCCCAGCCGTTCACATTCAACGATAAATGAATGGATAATTCGTATCATAGCCCCTTTGACTAACTCATTGCAGATCAGTAAAGCAGGGAAAACCGTATTATTCTTTATCCCTCGTAGCACGTCCTCGTTACCGTCAACGATCAGATGGCAACGACGCCGACTATCGCTCCCCTAAAGTCTTGGGTCTAATGGTAGCCTTCGATGCGGCTGCACGCAGTAGCTCCTCACTAGCCCGCAGAATAAGCCGATGCGTATCTCTTTTACTACCCCTTTGAGCAACATCATCATCATCGGTGCGAGAATTATCCGCAACAATCAACTTCAATCTTCCCTCAGTTCCAAGGACAAAGCCTCCGCATGCAATTTTGGAGAGGCGTACGTGTTGCTGTTGCTGTTGCTGTTGCTGTTTAACCGAGATATCTCTTAGGTTTAATTTGATGGCGACATGTTTCTCAAGGTAGGTGTCGAGGGCTGTTAGGAACGAGTTGCTGCCAGTTGATAATGGGTTGTTTTTGTTGTTGTCATTTTCGTAAATAAATTGGATCAGCGTCTCGCGCGGAATACTAACGTTCAACGTCCTAAGCGCCGGCGCGACGGGTTGTGAAAAGGACAATGTTAGGTGTACCTCCTTCACCACATTCTCGAGGATATATCGCGACCTTGTGGTGGATTCAGCTGATGTTACGACGTTTAAGTAAGTCTCTAGTCCCGCGCAGAGAAAATTCGACGGAAGACGTAACAGGGAGCAATATGTATCGAAATTGGCTGACAAAAATGAAATGAAAATCTGGCGGAGAGGATTTGGGAATTTCGTCAGAAGGAGTGGGAGGATGGTAGTAGTGGTTGTCGTAGAAGTATCTCTGTCTTGGTTTCTTCTTCCTCCTTGACGGCCTTCTCGCTCATGGCTCTCGTCTTCTTCGTCGTTCATCCTCTCCGGTCGGGCCAGCAAAGCAGCTTTGTAGGTTGTAAACTCGTATTCCAAAACGACCAAGATTCCCAATGGATTATCATTATCCCCCTCCCCATCCTCGTCGTTCAATTGAGGCCACCCCGACAACGTTTCCCATGTGCATTTCCTCAGAGCGCCCGTTTTGGACAGCGCGTCGTCATCAGCAGTCCCATTTATCCCAGCCTGGAAGTAGTTTCCTCCAAGTACGTCCCCGGTCAATTGATCCCGCAATCGGGTTGCGTATGTCTTGAGTGCTGTTGGGTTATTGAGGAGTGTTTGGAATTCCTTTCCGTGGTGGAGTGGTGAGAGACGGTGTAAGGTCCATGTTGTGTTCAGTAGTTGTTTTGGTGTTGGTGGTGGCATGGTTTCACGATGGTTTACACCACCGACGCTGAAATTCGACGTCAAGACCGTGGATGTTGATTATTTTGGGACCTCATGGGACGGGAGCAATGTATCCGCTTGTTACACGCCCCGTCTAACTATCGTATCATAGTAACACATTTGTACTAGCTTTATTAGGTTAGCGCAAACCCTAAAGATAAATAGTTTCTCCGGCGTTGGCACGGCGATTTTCCGAGGCCCCGAGAATAAAGCTTTTCAAATCGCTGTCTCCTCACAAAACGCAGGGGGATGGATGAGCTTGTTCGAAGAGCTTCGGACGGTCGATGGCCACGATGGCCACCTCTGCGCCTCCTTCCGGGAAGCTCTCGGGTTGTTCTAAAACGACGAGGAATGGATTCAGCTCTTTGCAGAAGCCGCTCCCTTCCGTACGGCCCATGCCTTGCGCCAGGCATTTGTGTCTATCCTGACGAAAGAAGTCGCTGATGGTTTGGCTCTACGGAATCTACTTGCCCCAATTTCTCCGACGACCTGATTACCAGAGTCAACTAAGCTCACAGCCCACGCAGGCACCAGCTTCCTGCTCATATAATTATCATACCTCAACATGATTTTACGCCCTTTTCTCATTGAGAGAAACCTCCAATGTTCCTTCGGATCCGTATATCGGCAAGACCTCGCACGTTGCCCAACTGCTGCGAATTGCACACCTCGTCATATGGGATGAGGCTGTCATGCAGCACCGCTACTGTTTTGAATCGGTATCATAGACCGCATGCCCTGCGATGACAAGGAGACTTATTCTGTCTACATACCGCTTCTAAAAAGTAGCGGTGCTGCATTACTACTTCATCCCATATTGGTGAGGTGTGAATCGTTACGTCGAGGCATTGTTCAAAATCAACCAACGAAGCGGTTGGAGTCTAAGGAATATGTCCGTTGCCGTTTAATTACACCAAACACGAACTCCCGGGTTTTACGGACAGTATCTTAAGAAGTTGAGGTGAAACTTTGTTTGATGGGAGGCCAAAGTCGCGTTAGGTGCAACCAGTAATCATCCATATACACATAGAGTGGGTAAAAGGTGGTCATAACATCATAGTAAACGCGTAAGGGTGATTTTAACCATTCCCGCGATACAGCTCGGGTGGCACTATAATCGTTGCACTGTCTGCATGAAGCATGTCCTCAATTAACAACGCTTTAACGGTATATACACAAAGAAAACTCATATACACTTCTTATATCCATGTGCAATACACAGCAAAAGAAACAGCCCAGAAGACTTTTTATTTAAACCACAGAACCAACAATAAGCGAGAGACCCATACACCTTCACGACCTAACAACGACCTCAAAAGCCTTCCCCAAAATTCCAAGCCCAACCCGAACCTGATCCTCGGTGATATTAAGCGGAGGAACAAAACGCAGACAGCCATCACCGGCCGTGATGATCAACAAGCCGCGTTCACGAGCAGCGGTGATCAGCTCAGAAGCCCTAGGCTTGAACGCGTCGGACAGTTGAACACCCAAGAGAAGGCCCCGACCCCGAATATCCGATATGGCATCGGGGAATTTCGTCTGCAGGTCCAGGAAGCCGTTGACGAATTGCGCAGATCTGGCATCGACGGCAGTTAGGAGGTCCGGAGAGGCGAGCCGCTCGACGATGTGATGCGCAACGCGGCAGGCGAGAGGGTTCCCGCCGAAGGTTGTGCCGTGGTCGCCCGCTTTGATATGCGGGGTGACGGATTTGGAGGAGACAATGGTGGCGCCGATGGGGAAGCCGTTTCCGAGGGCTTTTGCGGAGGTGAGGATGTCGGGGTGAGCAGCTTGGCCTGTGGAGGCGGGGACCAAGGAAGGGTGGGCGTGAGCCCAGAGAGCGCCGGTACGGGCGAGACCGCATTGTATTTCATCGTAGATGAGAACGGCGTTGACCTCGTCGCAGCGCTTACGGAGGGCCGCGAGGAACTCCGGCGAAGCGACGTTGATACCGCCCTCGCCCTGGATCGGTTCGACCATGACACCGCACGTCTTCTCGGTGATGAGGGATTGGAGCTGGTCAATGTCGTTGTAGTTGCCGTACTTGAATCCTGGGATCATGGGCGCAAAGGGGGCTTGGTACTTGGGGTTCGGGGTGGCGGAGAGTGCGCCCATGGTGCGGCCGTGGAAGGAGTTGTGGAAGGTGACGAACTCGTGCTTTGCGCCGGATGGGTCGAGAGAGCTGCCGACTTTGCGGGCGAACTTAATGGCGGCTTCGTTGGCTTCCGTTCCGGAATTGGAGATGAATACTTGCGACGCATCGCGCATGGCTCCTGACTTTAGGGTTAATTGGATGAGGGATTTGCTTAGGGCGCCAGCCCATGCGTTGTGGTATAGATTTGATGCGTGAATGAGTGTCTCGGCCTGGCAAGTATAGAAACGTTAGCAGACCGTAGACAAAACCGCAGCGCTCGACAACCGCATATATATAACACACCTGCTCAGAAATGATCTTGGAAATCTCCGAATCACAATGCCCCAGAGCGTTCACTGCAATACCCGCGGTAAGGTCGAGATATCGTCTATTCTCCAAATCCCAAAGATAGCAACCCTTTCCTTTGATCATCAGAGGAGCCGGTCGAACATAAGTAGGAAGCATGAAAGGTGACCGGTCATTGATGAATGCCGTAGTCACCGAGTCCGCTGAGGGATCAGGGTTGGGAACAGACGATTCTTTCTGCGATGCTATCTCATTAGCTGTATTCCACACATACTACTTGTTGTGCATGATTCCTGGCATACCACCGAGTTGGTCTTCCCATCTTGAGGACTGTTCGATGCGAACCGTCTCTGCAGCGGTGCCTGGAAGAGGCTCTTTGCGAGCGGTAACCGCCGCGAGGACACGCGAAGAGCTGCCATTGTGTGAGGAGGATATCAATTGATATCAATTTCAGACAGCTCTTTCAAGTTCCCACCGTCTATTACTCCGTCTGTAGAAAAGAGGAAGAAACGGGAAAAGCCTGAGTCATATATCGGAGATCGGAGATTGATAAATGATAATTCGATCTGCCGATCAATTTCCGTTTCCGTTTCCATCTCCGCCACTCCGTCTGATATAAATTCCAGCCTCTTCCAACATCAATCCACGACAGTCGACACTATTACTCTCTCCCCAAGAAGAAAAAGGAAGAAGAAAGCAGATAACAAAGACTCCAAAATGGCTGCCATTCTCGCCTCGCGTCGAGTTCTCATTACCCCCATCAACTCAACCAGAACCATCGCCACCAACCTCCCCCTCCGCACCCTCTCAACCACCGCATCCCGAAAAGCCGCAGACGACGACAACAGCGACAAAGGCCCTTCAATCCCCTTCACAAGAATGCCCTCTCCACCCCGCCTCCCCAAGGAAGAACAGAAAGTCTTCGAAGACCTCCAGAAACAATCCACGGGCGCCTTCAGCACGCCCCGGTCGCCTCCGAAGGTCAAGCAGTCCCCGTATTCCGAGTCCGAGTCCGGATCCGAAGACGTCAGTTTCGAAGCACGGGTTGAGGAATCTGCCAACGCATCGTCGGGTGATAAGGAACAGCGTCACCGCGACTTCTGGGGCGGTGCCAAGCCGGAGTTTGAGGGGGAGAAGAATCCTCAGACCGGGGAGGTTGGGGGCCCGAAGAATGAGCCGTTACGATGGGGTGCCAAGGGTGATTGGAGCTATGGGGGAAGGGTTACGGATTTCTAAGCTGGATGGATGAAGGGATGAAGGGAATCTAGTTCGTTAGAGTCTTAAGGGTTCCGCTGTTCCCTGCTTCGCATCGAGTGGCGTTGGTATTATGCTTTATTTGCTTCTGGATTGCTGTCATATCGACTTGTGTATAGATATATTCGGTCTTTATTGGTTTTCAGTACATATATGTATACTGTTCAATACAGCTCACACCATTCGAGAAAGTATGCTTCTCCCTAGGATACCCTGGCAAAAGTACAGAACTGGTTTCATGTATGCAATATATTGAAACGTCAAGGATACCAACAGGCACAAGATCATGACTTATTGCTGAAGTCTTGCAAGAGTTGCTTTGCCTGCTCTGCTCTCATTAGAGCGACCCAACTCACCACTAATCCAAGATCCGATCTTTGACATCTCCTCCATGTTGACTCCAGTATGCATTCCCACACTGTGCAAAGTATGAAGGAGATCCTCCGTCGAAACATTACCCGTGGCACCCTTTGAGTACGGACAGCCACCGAGCCCACCGACACTGCTATCGAAAATCCTGATCCCGTGTTCCAAACCAACCATAGTATTGACCAGAGCCTGGCCATACGTATCATGAAAATGCAACGCGAGGTCATTATTGGCAATACCAGCTCCGCGGAGATTTTGCAATAGGTTGAGAGTGCGGGGAGCGGTTCCCATGCCAGTCGTATCGGCCACGGATACCTCATCGGCACCTATTTCGAGGAGGCTGGCTGTGATCTCCGCTACTTTGGACGGTGAGACATCGGGTCCTTCATAAGGACAACCAAGTGCAACAGACACGTATCCTCGAACCCTAATGTTCTTTGTCTTGGCTAACTCCACGATGGGTTGGATGCGCGCTAGTGATTCCTCAATGGTGCAGTTTGTATTTGCCTTGGTGAAGGATTCAGTTGCCGCAGTGAAGACCGAGACTTCTGTGGCCATGGCGGGCTCCGAAGGTGACTCTTGTGTTTCCGCAGGTGCTCCCACATCATCCAAGACTTTGACGAGATTCTCCATCCCCTTTATATTAGGGGTTAGGTAGTTGTATGCAACGGCATTTTGCGATTGCGGTGGTGACTTGAGAAGGCGTTCACATATCTCCGAAGTACTCTCCATCTAAGAGAAGCCAAAAAAGCACGTTTCAGACGAATTGAAAATGATCTCAATGAACTTGATCCAATACAACATATCAACATGCACGACGTATACTGAAATGTTCATACCTGAGGTACCCACTTCGCAGGGACAAATGAACCAGCCTCGACGGTGGTCACACCAGTATTCGCCAGTCTATGAATGAGCTCCAGTTTTGTCGCCAGCGGTATCGACTTCTTTTCGTTCTGCAGTCCATCTCGCGGTCCTACTTCGACGACACGTACATGATCCGAAGCCAGCCGCGCTTCTGTTGCAAGGCGGCGGACAGGTGGTAGACCAGCATGTCGGAGAACGGAGAACAATTGGAATCTAAGACGGAGAGTCATTATGGTAGTCACCGTAGTCTTTGGCATAAACCATAGAATGAAGCTGCTGTCAGTGCATACAGAGTATATACAGAGTACAGTATGGAGGAAATGCAGCGATGTTGTCGATTGATGATGACTTAATATAACCCGGGGAAGTTGGAAAATGGAAAATGCGGAGAAGCAGGTGACTTCAACGCCGACCCGCCGATTTGAAGATCTCTTCAGATCTCTTCCTTGATTGATATCTCTTTTTTTTTAAACATCAGCCTTGGACCTTACTGTGCACCACCATAGAACTCATTATGCCTTCAATACATCAAGAGAACGAGAATGGAGAACCAGTCTCCAACACGTCGACCAACACCCTGCGCCAACCGAAGAAAAGATTTGTCGGTCGACGCACCGCAGACGCCCAAGCCCAGAAAGAGACCGGGGACAGAAAAGACGTTGAATCGACAGTTGTCCAGAAAGGTCATTATTATTATTCAATACTGGAAGAGAGGCGAGAAATGTGAAAAGCTCTGAAGCTAACACCCTCACAGCACCAACACGAAGAACCCCCAGAACCCTACACCAGGTACCCCGCGAAATCCTCGAGGACCCCGAGATTCAAGCCGCCATGGACCTCCTCCCAAAAAACTACTCCTTTGAAATCCCCAAGACAATACATCGCATTAGATCCCTGGGAGCGAAGCGAGTTGCCCTCCAATTCCCCGAGGGACTCCTGATCTTCGCGACTACGATCTCAGACATCCTCACGCAGTTCTGCCCCGGCGTGGAGACTCTGATCATGGGCGATGTCACGTACGGAGCATGTTGTATAGACGACTACACAGCACGAGCGCTAGGCTGCGATTTACTAGTCCACTACGCCCACAGCTGCCTAATCCCCGTCGACGTAACAAAAATCAAAACCCTGTATATCTTCGTGGACATCAGCATCGACACCTCCCACCTCCTCGCCACCCTGGAAAGAAACTTCCAACCAGGCAAAACAATAGCAATGGTGGGAACCATCCAATTCAACGCAACGCTCCACGGCCTGAAGCCCGTTCTCGAACGAAAGGGCTTCAACGTCATCATCCCCCAAATCACCCCGCTCTCAAAGGGGGAGATACTGGGTTGCACGTCGCCCAATCTCGCCGGTAAAGACCCGACTATCGACCTCCTGCTTTACCTCGGCGATGGCCGTTTTCACCTGGAATCCGCCATGATTCATAACCCTTGCATACCCGCGTATCGATATGATCCTTACTCCCGAACATTGTCCAGAGAGACGTACGATCACGACGACATGCAGGCTATGCGCCGAGATGCGATCGGTTCCGCCAGATCCGCTCGGAAATGGGGCATTATACTCGGCTCGCTTGGTAGACAGGGGAATCCGAATACTATGGCCTTGATTGAGAGATTTCTGAATGAACGCGGTATTCCGTTCGTTAATATTCTGCTTAGTGAAATCTTTCCCGGAAAGCTGGCTTCTATGCCCGATGTCGAGTGTTGGGTGCAGATTGCTTGTCCACGGTTGAGCATTGACTGGGGGTATGCGTTTCCTAGACCCTTGCTCACGCCTTATGAGGCATTGGTCGCTCTCGGTGCTCGCGAAGATTGGGGGAAGACAAACAAGGGAGTTTATCCCATGGACTTCTACGCAAAGGAGGGCTTGGGAAGAACGCGGCCTGAACAGGCGACACAGGATGTCGCTTAGGTTGGAGGCATTTTGACCGTCTTCAGTCAACATATCCTAGTTGCTTTCACGGACGTGTTGAAGTCCAGAATGGGAACGAATCCTCAAGTGCCCCTTGTGGCATCTAAAACTTTTTTCTTTCTTTTTTTCTTGTTTATTAGTTGTTCTCATACACGAAAAAATAATAGCCGAGTCACTCCAGACCAGCTAAAAGTATCAATCAGTTCACTTG
Source organism: Xeromyces bisporus (assembly GCA_900006255.1). Taxonomy (NCBI): domain Eukaryota; kingdom Fungi; phylum Ascomycota; class Eurotiomycetes; order Eurotiales; family Aspergillaceae; genus Xeromyces; species Xeromyces bisporus. The sequence goes on from HG983345.1 coordinate 194,920, forward strand.
GACTCGTCAGCGCCATCAACATTAGCATCGCCCACACTCCCCTTCCTAATCGAGATTACATTTTTCTTCGCCACCTCTTCGGCCGTTCGCTCAGCAGCCCGCCATCTCGTCACAGCCTGCTCAACATCATCAAACATCTCCTGGGTATCTTTAATGATGCCTCCTTCTTCCGCCTCAGAAGCCATCTGGTTATACTCCCGCGACGGACCCTGATCACTGGTCATGGGAAAAGCAGGCCCAAACCCGCGCTGCGGGATAGGATTATACATAACCGCATTAGCAAACATGCGAATCAACTCCTTCTCAAGCTGCGACGAGTTAACAATCCCCTTAGGCGGGATGATATCCTCCGTCTTCTGCAGCATCAGCACGGCATTCTTCGACGGCGTCGCACCAGCCGTCGGCGCCGGCGAGTCCCCATCCGCCGCTGGCGTACTGGCCGCCTCGGCTGCTGCGGCGACCGACTTGCTCCCCTGGTGGATTGCGGATTTGATCGATTTCAAGTCCTGCGGCCGATATATCAGGTCTCGGTATCCCGGGGCGTCGCGTTCTGTCAGTGGCTTTGTGAATATCGACGCGTGCTTGTGCGTGGTCACGTCGTTCATGATCGTGGCGCCGGTTCTGGGGAAGTTGCGCGTGCCCAGGACGTACTGGGGTGCATGGGATGTCGTGTCGAAGCGACTCGGTTCGGTCTGCAGCGGTTCGGCTTCTAGTGTTTCGCTGGCGGCGCGCTTACGCTTTAGTCGCCCTTTCGTTGGCTCCTCTGTTGGTGTTGGTGTCGGGGCTGCTTGACCGGTGCTTTCTAGGTTGTCTGCTGGTGTACTTGGGATCTCGTGCTTCACCCTGCTTGGGCCCGGTGATCTTGTCTCGCGTGATACGACAGATCGCTTACGGCTCCGTGAAGTGGGCGTGCCATCGTGTCCTTTTCGGGTGGATTTCGCAGTCTGCCTGGTGTCATAATCTTCGGATGCCTGAGCACTCCGCTCCCTACATGCTTCGCGCGTCTCGCGGTCTGCAGATTGGCGTTTCTGAGTCTCCGCGTTTTCAACTGGTACTTCGGGGATTTCAATGGGCGACGGTGCCGTCTCGCTGATGGGACTGATATCCTCCGGTCGCGGTCGAACGGGAGACGTAGGAGATTGTGGGATGTTAAGGCGCAGGGGCTTCTTCCATGGCGTAAATGTACCTGGCGTGTGCGCAAGAGTTTGCGAAAGACGTGTCTCCAAGAGAGGTCGAGGCTGGTCAGATACCCTCGGTGTCTCGCTACGCCGGCCATTGTAAAGAGGCGGCTGATCTGCCGCAGGCACTGGTTTCGGAGTAGAAGGAAGTGTCGGTGCCGGGAGATGGTTCGGGTGTGGTTTGTCAAGGTGGGCTCGTGTCGTTTGTGGGGGAATCGGAGGTTTGGGAGGTTGTCCGGTATATGGTGTGGTTGAGTAGGGCACGGTGTGAGGATATGATGCTTGGAAGGGTTGGTTTAGGTTCCATTGGAAAAAGCTTGGCTGCGTCTGCGGATATTGATGACCCATGGATGGAGTGGTCGTGGATGGGGTTATCCTGCCAGCAGGCCCGGTTGTTGTTGGCTTGGATGATGGAACTGGAGAACCGACAGGCATGGGCGTGTGCGTGGCCTGCGGGGCTTGGTACGACGGGAGAGTTGGAGGTCGTGACGGGATAGGGTTCGCTGGCGCAATGGGCGGTGTTTGCTGGGGAGGCTGTTCGCTGCGGGCTTCAACGCTCTCAGGCGTATGTGTGAGCTCGCGACTGGGTTGCCGAGTCGGTATAGAGAGAGTCTGTTGACTGATCTCCATTTGCGCACTCGGAAGAGGCTGTTTCTGAGCGTCCACAGCCGGAGACTGTGGTACTTCTGCAGGTTGAACGGAAGGCTGAGGACTCGGTGTCGGTGGTGGTGGTTGTTGCGGAGCGATAGTCTGTGTTGCTTGTCGTTGGACATTTTCCTGTTCGCGTTGTTCTGCTGCTTGAAGTGATTCGCCGCGCGCTACTGGGATTTGGCTGACAGGAGCTTCGATGATTTCTTTGGCGGGATCTTGAACCGATTTCTCATCCCTTACGACCACTTCCATAGGCTCTTCTGGTGTTGGTGTTGGTTCCGGTTTCGCAGCAGTCGGGGCATGGGCGACTTGCGGAGACTGTGGTACTTCTGCAGGTTGAACGGAAGGCTGAGGACTCGGTGTCGGTGGTGGTGGTGGCTGTTGCGGAGCGATAGTCTGTGTTGCTTGTCGTTGGACATTTTCGTGCTCGCGTTGTTCTGCTGCTTGAAGTGATTCGCCGCGCGCAACTGGGATTTGGCTGACAGGAGCTTCGATGATTTCTTTGGCGGGATCTTGAACCGATTTCTCATCCCTTACGACCACTTCCATAGGCTCCTCTGGTGTTGGTGTTGGTTCTGGTTTCGCAGCAGTCGGGGCATGGACGACTTGCGGAGCCTGCTCAACAGAACGCTGTTCAGCCAGCGACCTATTAACCTCGCTTTCCTCTTCTCTTTGTAGCCTTTCAATTTCACTCTTAACATGATCGTGCTTCCTTTCTTCATTCCTAATCTCCCTCGTAGCGAGATCCCTGTAAGCCGCATAAAGCTGAGACACAAGCCTCGGCACGAGCGTCGCATGAGAAACCGCATCAACCGCCCCATCACCCCTTGGACTCGAGATCTTCCTCCTCTTCGCACCATTAGCACCAGGACTTTCCGAACGATGCCCATTAACCTCCGCGCCGGACGAGCGAAGCGCAGCAGAACCACCCCCCGCATCCCGCAACAACACCGTATACAACTCCTCCAAAGCCTCCGGACTCAACCGCTCCGCATTAAACTCGACATTCTGGCGAATAAACGGGTTATCGCGCAAAAGGTTGGAAATGGCGACGAAGCTGGCTGGGCGGGCATTGTGCGTAGCGAGCGACTGCACAAATAGTAGTGATTCGAATGGTGTGTACGTCGACAGTAGAGACATTCCTCATTGCCCGCGTTCTGGGCTACTTAGCTGGAGTTGAGGCAAGGTGTTGTTGTTGACTCTTGAGTGTGCGCAACCTAAGGAATCGTGTCGGGAGTGAAGACGCGGTCGGTCGGTCTGCGTCGAATGACCATCAGATTAGCTTACTTAGTCCATCGGCAACGCGAAGTAACGACCGTAGCTAGGACTGAGAGCGACTGGGATTGCTGAAGACGTCTAAGACGGTCAACCTCTGTGAATGATGGGAAATTCAGGTCTTCTCAACGGGTGAAGTCAAGATAGGAAAACTCAGGGGTCACGTGATATGGCTCGGAGGAGTCACAGTGACGGCCCGAGGAAGACTCCAGACAACCTCAACCTCAACTTCACTTCCTCATCCACAGACGCTACTGCCAGGTTTCGGGAAGAAAACTGGTCATTCCAGACTATCCGAGTCTATCTCCTGGCTAACGGAGCATCATCCTCAGCACAGACTTCAGAGGATTGTAAGGGGTCCATTCCTAAAGAACCCCTATTTCTATTCGACAAACTCCCAAATTATCATCTCCACGAGATATATAACTTATTATTGATTGTAATTTTGGCGTTCAAGAAAGCGATCATCGTCATTTTCATAATTAGGACGATTTGGATATTGGATATTGGAAATGACGGGTGGAAGGTGGGTGAACTGCTTAGTTTAATAGTGCCGGTACGGATGTTACCTATGTATCATACTTTCTTTCCCCTCCTCTCCTCTCCTTAATCCAACTCTCGAATCAATCTCTCCCTCTTTTCTTCTCCTCCAGCTGCTTCGGGCTGTTCATCGTTCATTCTCTCTCTCTTCGTTTGTACTGTACAGTCAGTCTGCGTTTTCTGCTGTTGTTTACGCCAATTTCGCTTCTATCCATCCGGTGATATCGCGAGTCGTTTCGGCTTCATACATAATATACTGCTACTACAGCTCTACATACTGCTATCTCCCTTGCGCTCAATCGCTCGTCTATATTTCAGATTCTCAGCTGGTCCTGGTTTCGACATTTAATCCTCTATCTATAATACTTTGTTGTTCTTCTTTCTCTCTTGACTCCGTTGTTACCATCCTCGATTGACCGGAGTACACCAACCGATATTCCATCTTTGACATCGTTTTAATCACTTCTTCGCTACAAACTCGTGCTAGTTTCATCGTCAATCACATACATTGAGGAAGTCATTATATCTAAAGCAACAACAATGTCCGATTCTGACGGAGAATTTAAAGCTAGCCGTCGGCCTCAGTCGTTCGTCAACCCTCTCTGTTTCCTTCTTCCTCCCCGATACCAAATGTGCCAGGAGTTGACCAAGACATGGCAGGATTATCGCGCAGGCCTTCTCAACCGAGCTAGATAGTCTCTTCAATATGGATTCTGAGGTGGATCATCTTTCTCAAACGGTTGACCAGAAGTAGGTACATGACTTGACATGCGCGTGTTTGCTATTCGTGGTATCTGTTGCGGCAGGGCAGGTTTTCCAGGGTTATTGGGAAAGAGTTGCGGAAGCTTGTCTTGCTATTCAGAAATTCTCGAAGAGGACTAGAAAAAATGCTGACAGGTAATCTCAGAAAACAGATGGTGTTAAAACAAAACCACGAGTTACAGGCCCTGCAGAATCGGATCCGTGAAGCTGAAGAGCGCCTGAAGGCACAACAATCCTCACAACCAGATAAAGTTGGCTTGGGCAATGTTCCAGGAGACAGAAGTAACTCCAAGCGCGACTACAGATCAGCTGGTGAGGCTAATAATTATAATAATGAACTTAAACATGCCAGATCCTGGCAGGCCTCATTGCGCTCTAACGCCATGGCATCCGACCAACGTTCCACCGTTTCGTCAACATCTGATGCCACCACACCTAACGACCGATACCCACAGGTCGCAAGGATGGATGAGCGCCGACGATTTGCTGGAATGCGCTCGTGACTGCACAGCTCGAATCTGGACTCCTTGACGTCTGTGTATGTGTATGTGCATGTGAGTAGAAATTGGGTTACAAAGCGTTGTGATTCCCGCACGCAGGACGATGTCGGCTATGTTTATATGAATATGCCGGAATGGGTGGTGCCTTTTCCGGCAATTGTCGCACTTGTTGGTGTTGTACATGGCCGAACTTGTGGATGTACACGACGTAATAATAGTAATAATATGTTTAACCATTCTGTTCATCAAGCGCATATCATACCAGCCAGCGTGCAAGTGCAAGGGCGTGCAGGTGTCTATATGGTTGATTATCTCCAGGTGCATGGGGTTATCCCTAATATCGAATAACCAACGCTCCTCGAACGACGTACATGTACGTCCGGGCTGACCGGTGACTATTGATTCGTCGAAGCCTCGAAGCTGATATCCCCTCCTTTAGGCTCCTTCCTCCAGGTCCCTTTCGTTGCATGATTTGTTCTCGTTGGTTTCGTCCTTTCCTAGTCAACCCCGGACGAGATAACACACTTCATTCCTACTTCTTGATCAGATTCACCTACATTTCGATTTTAAAGTTTACCCCTTCTTAACTTGCTTAGCCAACCATGGTCGTTGTCGATAACTTCGAGTATCTGACCAAGGAAGAGAAACGGTTGAAGGAGGATCGCGAACGAACCAGATACTGGAAGCGTTGGGGTCCGTATGTTGCGGAGAGACAATGGGCAACTGGTAAGATTCAGTATAGATGGTTATGCTATTGCATGGCTATTATTATTCTTTCTTGTTGTTTCTTCGGATTTGGATGATGAGCTGATGTTTGATCCGGTTAGTTCGGGAGGATTATTCGTAAGTCCCACGGGTTCATACTTCGTTGCTTCAATCCCCGATTGGGAGTTGCTACGCGGTTTGTTCATGGTTTATGAACCGACTAATGCATTATTGTCGATACCAGCGAGGATGGAAATGCTTGGAGCCGTATGTTCAATGCAGCAGGTTCATTATTGTCTGCAAATCGTGCAGCTGCTGACACGTTGTTGGAGATTTTTCCTACGAACATGCACGATCCAGGGTCTTCCGCTGGGGTGAAGATGGCATAGCAGGCGTTTCAGATACGCACTCGCTTCAGAATGTTGCCTTCGCTTTTTGGAATGAGAAGGAGTATGCTGTCCGAGTGTTTCTCGTTTCTCCTTCTCAACAGTGACTGACTGCCCATGATTGTAGTGATTTTCTCAAAGAGCGCTTATTTGGACTGTCAAATCCCCAAGGAAATCATGGAGAGAGTATCAAGGAAGCCCATTTTCATCTGGACAATACGCCCACGGTAAGGGATGGTTGGTTAAGGACCTGACTCCTCTTTATATATTTGCTTGGGGTTATCCGCTAATCATCACGGTACGACAGCACACTTACATGAAGTATTTATATAAGTATCCGCAGAATAAGTTCCCGTATCAGGATCTGGTCGAGGAGAATGCCAGACGCGGGAAGCAAGAACGCGAGTACCAGATCCTGGATACAGGCATATTCAATGATAACCGGTACTGGGATATCTTCATCGAAACGGCCAAAGAAGACGACGACGAAGATGAGCTTCTCTTCCGCGTCATTGCCTTCAATAGAGGTCCCGAGCCAGCTCCATTACACATTGTCCCTCACGTCTGGTTCAGAAATACATGGTCCTGGGGCATTCCCGATCAATACGGCAAGCCGAATATCCAGCAAGTTGGTCCGCTAACCGCGAAATCGACCCATTCTAAATTAGGTGAGAGGTATGCGAAGTTCTCCCCTTCGCCAGCAGTCGGTGAAAACGAGCAGGATGTCATGCCTCGTTTTTTATTCACTGGTAACGAGACGAACAACAAGGCTCTTTGGGGCGCCGAGAATGCAGAACCGTATGTGAAAGATGCTTTCCACCGATACATCGTCGATGAAGAGAAGGACGCTGTCAACCCTCAGAACCAGGGCACTAAATTCGCTGCCTGGTATGCATTTGATGAGGGAGACGGGATTCTTCCGGGACAATGTGCAGTGGTCCGTTTTAGGTTTTCTCGAAAATCAGAACCGTTTGTCGACGAAGAGGTACTGGACAATGTGTTTGAGCAGCGAAAGTCAGATGCTGATGACTTTTACTACCGCATCAGTCCTCTTCCAATGAGTGAGGATTTGCGGAATATTCAAAGACAGGCATTTGCTGGCATGATGTGGACAAAGCAATACTATCATTTTATCTGGGATCAGTGGATGAATGGCGATCCGGCCAAGATTCCTCCTCCTCCGGGGAGGAAGAATGTCCGCAACCAAAATTGGAAGCATCTGTATATTGACGATATTCTATCGATGCCTGATTCATGGGAATACCCTTTCTTCGCCGCCTGGGACACAGCCTTCCACTGCATCCCTCTGGCCATGATCGACCCGGATTTCACGAAGAAGCAGCTGGATATACTAACGAGGGAATGGTACATGCATCCCAACGGGCAACTTCCGGCATACGAGTGGAACTTCAACGATGTGAATCCACCGGTGCACGCATGGGCCGTGTTCAGGACCTTCAAAATGGAGCGGAAAATGTACGGCCGAGAAGACCTCGATTTTCTGGAACGTGTTTTCCAGAAATTGCTTCTGAACTTCACATGGTGGGTTAATCGTAAGGATTCCGAAGGCAAGAATGTCTTTGAAGGAGGCTTCCTTGGCTTGGACAATATCGGGCTCTTCAACCGGTCTGAACCTCTTCCCACTGGGGGTGTCTTGGAGCAGGCTGACAGCACTGGTTGGATGGCATTTTATTGTTTATGCATGCTCAATATTGCCCTGGAATTGGCTAAGCATCGGCGGACATATGAGGATAGTGAGTCAAACCCTCGGAGACTTGGGGAACCTGATATTAACACTTTGCTATAGTCGCATCAAAATTCTTTGAGCATTTCATGTATATCAGCGACGCAATGACTTTCAAGCATGACGATGACACAGAAACATCTCTCTGGAACGAAGATGATTGGTGAGCAAGATGTCTGCTTTTCATCGGAAGATACAAGTTGACCGACCTAGCTTCTACTACGATGCGATATCGTATGGTGGTCCTTGGACCCAGCAACTCCCTGTGCGGTCACTAGTTGGCCTGATTCCTCTTTACGCAGTTCTCACGCTCGAACCGGAACTGATCAACAAGTTTCCATCGTTTAAGCGGAGAATGGAGTGGTTCATTGACAACAAGAATGACGTCGCGGAGCGTAACATAGCGAGCATGAAGCGACGCGGGAAAGATGACCGGCTCCTTCTTGCCCTCGCGAACAAAGACAGACTGGTGAAGATCCTACAGAGGATGCTTGATGAAACCGAGTTCCTAGCCGATCATGGCATCCGGTCCTTGTCGAAATACCATGGGGAGCATCCGTACTCGATGGAAGTCAACGGCCAGGTGTTCACGGTGGGCTACTTACCTGGCAATTCGGATAGTGGGCTCTTTGGAGGAAACAGCAACTGGCGAGGTCCCATCTGGCTCTGTGTCAATTTTCTTTTGGTGGAGTCGTTGCTCCGGTTTTACATGTTCTATGGCGACTCGCTCCAGATCGAGTGTCCCACGGGCTCTGGCGAGTATATGCACCTGGGACACGTTGCTGAAGAGATTCAGCATCGGCTGCAGCATATGTTTGTCAGAAACGATAAAGGACGCAGGGCGTTTAACGACGGGATAGATCTCCTCGACTTCGACGAGCATTGGAAGGATTACTTGTGGTTCCATGAATATTTCGATGGGGATACCGGTCGTGGACTTGGAGCTTCGCATCAATGTGGCTGGACTGGGCTTATTGCCAAGATCATCCATGATACTGGGTGAGTTATTGTCTTCCTTATACTTGCATAATTGTCTCGCTTACAACATTCCAAAGCATAAACTGCCGCCTTCCCCAAACACCCCGATCTCCATATACGGCTGCCTCTCATTACTTCGACGACATCTTTTCTCGATCTGCGCGGCCCCATGGACGCGGCCAGGAGGCGCCCAGAATCCGCCGTTCTTCGTCCAGTCGTAGTCAATCCGTCAGCGGGCGAAGCGACATCGGTCTAGGCACAACCACTCCGGGTGCCGAGGCGGCTCTTGATGAAGAATGGCTGGATGATAGGAGGATTCGTGGTGACATAGCTGAACGGCATTTCCATGATTATGTTGAGGGTCAGGTGCAAAGAGTTAGGAGTAATTCGGTTGCGTCTTTTGAGGATGAATTGGAGTCGGAGGCCTGAACTTCTGAAGTTCCTGAACGGACTCTGAACGGATATCTCGGTACGGTTTCACCATTGTTTCGGAGCTTGGGAAACAGATTAAATGCGCCAATGCATGTCAGCTTAGCAAAATGTATCGCATTATTAGTTATTTGTAAACTTTGGTTTCTCATTCTGTCTATCATAATAAATTGATTTTAATTTGATTTGATATTCTGCGAAGGTACCTTATTCGTACCTTATTCCGGGGAAGCTCTATTTACCATGGCGGTCGCTCCGGCAACAGTCCCGAACCCACCGCGGCTGCAAGGGCATGCATCCTTCCAGTTCCATGGATCATCGTCGGGGCATCATCGTGGAGATCCGTAGCGGGTGTGATCTCAGAGTGTCCGATCCGTTGAATTAATCGTCTTTTTGCTGCTATTATAGCTACTACTGGTTTTAATCCTAGATTAGTCGCTGCGTGAGTCCCCCTCAGCCGTCTGCCACCTCAATCGCCAGCTTTGCTAACTTATCAGTCGATCGATCCATCGCGACAAACACTGGTGTTTCTCGATTGTCTGCGCGCCGTCAACCACGATCAATCCTCACAAAGTCTTCTCCTAAGAGAAGGAGGACTCTGCTCGCTTCATCCTAATTACCGGATTGACCATATCATCGCGAATAAACAAATAAATAAGAACACATAATGGCGTCGTTCATCACTACATTGTCCGTTCCCTCGCCTCACGTTTCCCATCCTGTTGCCTTGACCTCCGTTTCGCTTTCCGTTCCGTTCGTTCTTCCTCTTGATCACGGAGCTTGTGACTGACATCAGCCCAGCAATGCCCGATCGAGAGCCCCGTTCAAGCCGCGTTCCGCACCAAAGGGAACCAGCAGTTACCAGCTGAGACAATTCGCAGAGGCAACGCTTGGGAGTGGGAGTTTAAGGAAGGCCGTGAAGCTGCCCGAGGGAGAGGATATAAATGAGTGGTTGGCTGTTAATGGTGAGTGAGCATTTATTTTCTACGCGGTTTATTGTTGACATGGATGATCGGTGATCGGGTGTCTGCTTGGGAGGTTGCTGATGAGCGTTTCTATCAATATTATGGCATTGATAGTTGTCGATTTCTATAACCAGATTAATCTTCTCTACGGGTCGATTACGGAGTTTTGCTCTCCGCAGTCGTGTCCGGAGATGAAAGCGACGGATGAGTAGGTTTTCTTGTTTGTTTTGGTTTACTGTTACTACATATTGAGAAGCCTTTAGCTGATGTGGAATAGATTTGAGTATCTATGGCAGGACGCGGAGAACTTCAGACGACCGACAAAGATGTCCGCTCCGGATTACATCGAGCACCTAATGAGTTGGGTCCAGAGCAATATCGATAATGAGCAAATGTTTCCCAGTAGGATTGGTATGATACCCTGAACTCATGCTATTGCACTTTTCCCGGCTAACTTCTGCTCTTATCAAAGGTGTCCCCTTCCCCAAAGGCTTCCCGAGTTTGCTCCGCCAGCTGTTTAAGCGTCTCTACCGTGTATATGCGCACATATATTGCCACCACTACCCCGTTGTAGTCCACTTGGGACTCGAACCGCATCTCAACACCAGCTTCAAGCATTACGTCCTGTTCATTGACGAACATCACTTGGCGACTGGGAAGGACTTCTGGGGCCCTCTAGGCGATTTGGTTGAGAGCATGTTGCGAAGCGACTGATAATGAGACTGGGCCACGACGCATATTACCGAATGTGCAGACAGGGTCTCTGTTGTTGCGAGATGGGTATTCAATATCGTATCATCATGATTAATCACGGCGTTCGAAGGCTCTGGGTCAGTCATCAATGTGTGTGTTTTGAACTGCGCACGGCTACAGTACCGGCGTTTTTTGTGTTGTGCTTTCTTCGGCTTCCTTGGGATGCGTATGTATGGAGGCTAGTGATGCATGAATGAATTTATGGCATTCTTAAGCAACAATTGCCTACAATGTTGTACTGTAGCTCCAAGCAAGACGAGGCGAAGTCGGAAAAAGAGTGCGGATCTCCGGAACGGAAAGTCACGTGCGCCCCGGGCAGACTCGCTCGCAACGTCCAACTTCGCTCCATCGCAGCCAGTTCGGTTTGGCTTGGTTTTATAGCATTGAGCCTCTCTCTCTCTCTCTCTCTCTCTCTCTTTCTCCTTGCCTTACTTCCCTCTCGCAAAAGGTTTAACTCGCCGCTCTACCTCGTCCTTGCCTTACTTC
>HG983345.1:206766-217364 GCA_900006255.1 Xeromyces bisporus
GCTCTCTCTCTCTCTCTCTYTCTCTCTCTTTCTCCTTGCCTTACTTCCTCTCGCAAAAGGTTTAACTCGCCGCTCTACCTCGTCATCATGCTCTCCGCTCGTGTCGCTCGCGTTGGCCTGCGTGCTACCGCTCAGCAGTTCTCCGTTCCTCGCACTGCTGCCCTCAATGGCGTGAGGACTTTCGCCTCGGCCCAGGATGTCAGGCCTCCTGTGGCTTTGTATGGTGTTGATGGTACCTACGCCACTGCTCTGGTATGCCGCCTATCTATCCCAGAACTTGAACTCCTCACTTCGAGCGAAATAAACAAGTCCGAGGAGGGGCAATTACAACAACAACAGCAACAACAACAAGAAAAAAGCCAACAATAAAGAAAAGAATCACAACTCTAACCATCCAAACCCATTTTGAAACAGTACACCGCCTCCGTCAAAAGCTCCGCCCTCGACCAAATCTCCCAGGCGCTGGCAAACCTGGACAAAGCCTTCAAGCAGGACAAGAAGCTGTCCGCCATCGTCGGCACGCCCATGCTGAGCGCCTCGGACAAGCAGCAGATCATCCAGGAGCTGCAGAAGGTCGCTGGTGGTGCCGGGGAGGGCGAGATCCTGAAGCACTTCCTCAACACGCTGGCGGAGAATAACCGGTTGGGTGTGCTGGGGAGTGTTTGTGAGAAGTTTGAGACTATCATGGGTGCTCATCGGGGGGAGGTTGAGTTGAATATTACTAGTGCTCAGGTGGGTTTTATTTTTTATCTCTGGGTTTAGTTTGGTTTGGTGCTTTTTTTTGGGGGGGATGTTGGTTGTTTTGATATTGATTGAAGTTGACCGATGTTTTGTCTGCGATTTTATAGGAACTCGACAGCAAGTCTATCTCCCGTCTCGAGAAGGCCGTCTCCAAGTCTCAGTACAGCCAGGGCAAGAAGCTCAAGGTTGTCACCTCGGTACGTCCAATCCCACCGTCCAATCGTTATGTTACGGCTTAGAGCCGATCCAGACTTCATGCAACCCTCGAAATCAACAAGACTAACACTTACTCCAATCATCAGGTCAACCCCGACCTCGTCGGTGGTCTCGTCGTCAACATCGGTGACCGTACCATCGACCTCAGCGTTGCTTCCAAGCTCGCCAGATACAACAAGACCCTCACGGAAGCTCTGTAAAACTGTATATAAAATTACTAGCCGGTCTCTGCGCGTGTGGCATTTCTCTCTTCGTCTTGTAATTGTGTTTAGGTTTTGAGGAATGTGATTGTATTCCTTTTTGTGCGCTGGTATTGACTCCGTATTGACTCCGTATACGTACGCAGAATCGACAATACAAGCATTAGGACTCTTCAATCTCTTTTGTTACAGCACACTGTGTTCAGATAAGTTTGACAATTACATGTAATCCTCCCAGAAGCCATTTTCCAAAGACCATGACGGACCAGACGAATTCCCAATCGAACGAGAGAACAAATACAACAGAAGAACGGAGTATCATAGAGCATAAAACATGAATAGTATCATAGTAATTCAGCAAAAGAAAGGAAAGGAAACCAAGGATACAAAACCATAACACAACAAAACACCAGCAAAACAAGTCAAAAAGATTGACGGCTGGGACTGACTGCCATCAATCAAATAATTACATACATTAACCCGTATCCCGTATCATACATCAATCAACGATCAAACAACAATCAATCAAATAGAATACCCATCATTCTCCTCAGGCAACGACTCTCTCACAGTCTCCCCGTAGACAGTCAAAGGAATAGCAATCTCAAACGACTCACACGAGAGATTCTCAAGAGCCGCCAAGACGGACCCTCGATCATCACGGGAGACAGGCTCCAACAGCCCCCTACCAGAGGGAGCAGCGGTGGTACCTGGATAATGCCCACCAGACGCAGACGACCCATCATTCCCAAACTCCGTCTGCCCAAACGGCTGCTGCGGCGGCGGCGGCGGAGGACTACTCGAACCCTGAGTCTGGGTCGTAGTAACAAACTCAAACCTCAACTCCCAGACCAAATCAACCCCAGACGTCAAGATGGTAGGCGTCGCCGAGACCGGGATGGCAGGACAGAACACGACCCGGGTAGCGAAGAGGGTGTTCTCGAAGCACGACGCGTGGCACTTCCTGGTAGTCCGGTGGATGCTGGCGTCGGAGCGCACGGCGAGGTCGGGGGAGACTTTTTCCGAGGTTTCGAGGACCGCGCGGAGGGCGTAGCAGGGGAGGGAGGCGTTTTGGAAGTCGATGGTGGCGAGGACGGTTTCGCCGAGGCGGTGGGCGGGGCGGTTTAGGATGATGACGGCGATGCGCCGCCCGTTTCGGGCGATTTCGAAGCGGTTCGGGCTGCGGGCGGTTTGGGTGATTTGGTTGCTTCGGAGGATTGCTAGGTCGATGGCGTCTTTGCAGGAGAGGGGGGTTGGTGGGGGGTCGTGGTGGTGGTTGTGGTGGTGGTGTTGTTGTTGTTGTTGGGGGGTGTTGCTTAATCGGCGTTTTGTCGTGGATGATGATGTGTTCGAGGATGGTGAAAAAGGCTTTTCGTGGGAGGAAGAGGTGGTGGTGCGGCTTTCGAGAATCTCGTCTACGTAGGATAGGAAGTCCGGCGCTGATGTCCAGGATGGGGCGCTGATGCTGGTTTGCTTTGTGAAGTAGGGTATATTAGACGGGCCGACTTTCTGTACCTTGGCTTCGTCGCGGAGAACGGCATAGGGGGACATTAGGTCGTGGCTTAGGATATCTCCTTGATCTGTAACGAATGGCATTAGCATTGACTGAAATTAGGGCAACAGGGCCCGGGGAAGAGCTCACTATTAACACCACTGAATACACGGAATGGTATATTTATCCGGTTGACACGCTGAGGCTCCTTAGAACCACTGGGTCGTTGCGTGCCGATTATTAGATTATAATTAATTTTTATGGCCTTCCCCTTGTGACTAGCTGGAAGACCTCGCGGTAGAGTGAAAGAGAACATGTACGACTGCTCTTCCCCAGGCGCCAACCGAAGGTCCACGAACAGGAGCGACTGGCTGGTGGACAGGAGCGGTATGGATTTCGAAGAAGCAACGCCTCGCATGTCTCTTAAGCCGTCCAAGTCGTTTTTGGACAGGAGACCACTGATGGACTCTTCGATGCTGTTAAGCCCTAATGCGCCCAAGAGCCCACCGGTTTTACGAGGTTTGCTGCCGCGGCCGTTGCCAGAATCTCCATTTGTAGATGAGACTCCGACTCCGTTCTCCTGGGAGCCAACCACGCCTTTTCGCTTGACTTCTTCGAATGCAGACTGATTTACCAGCGATCCATCGACGGTGAACGAAGCGCTAATCTGGGCGTAGCCCATGAGTAGCGCGTCGACATTGGTCAATTTCCCAGTGGATTCGACGTTGGAGTAATTGCGCGTATGACGGGCACGCTCCGGCCGCAGCGTAGATGGAGAATAATTCGTATATTCAGACTCAAGGGTTTCGGAAGAGTGACCGCTAACAGAGTAGAACTCCCCGCTGCTCCTGTTACTTCCATTCTGACTCGAGGAAGACATGATTCGAGTAAGATGCGGTAAGTGGCCTGGTAACGGTAAGGACGACGATGCCTCCTTGCCCGGCGACTTTGACAGTACAGGAGATATAGCAGCGTCGCCAGCCGACGCCATAGACGGAGAACGACTCGAGCCGTTCACGGCTGGCGATGTCGGCGGGAATCTGAAGTCCAGCGGTGGCAACGCAGGTCTCCTGGCGGCAGACTGCGACGACTCAGTCGGTCCCCTGGAGATGCCAGATGTAGTCCGAACTGGTTTTAACGGTCGACCATTAGAGGAATCAATGGGTGACAAGCCATGGAAGTAACTTCGACCGGCTTAGAGAGAACAACACTCGTTAGCCAAACCAACCCGTACTGCAGAACAACAAGCTCTAAAGCTCTAAATACCTTTCGCAGACATATCCTCAGACTCGTTCCTCCTTGGTAACACCTGTAGACTCGCCGAACGCCCATGATGCCTAGCCGGCGGTCTTTGCCGACTGAACGGTGACGACGGCGCCGACTTATCATTCCCTCCATCACTTTCAATCGAGTAAATAGAAACGGACCGCTTATGCCTGTGACCCGGAGGAGGCGGCTGACCATTCCGAGGCGTAGGAGGCGTATACGCAGGCGGGAAGCTATGCGAAGCAGCAGCACCGAAAGGGGAGCTGCTCACTGACGCCGAGGCGCGATGATGAGAACGATCCACGGGCGGTGGTGGTGGTTTCTTCCGAGGACTGAACGGCAGAGAGCGTCGATTCTGGTGAGAGAAGATGCCACCAGGAGACTTCAGCGAGAAGCGAGACGGCTCCGAGTTGGCGCCGTTATTGGCAGTGGCAGTGGCCGGGCGAGATGGGCTTCGTTGCGGTCCATTGGCGCTGTTGCTGCTGGCTTCGGGGGTGTTCTCGGCGACGTTCTTGAAGGTGATGGTGCACTCGACGTTCTCGCCAGCGAAGATCGTTTGGTCTTTCCATCGCACAAAGACTTTGATGTCCGACGGCATGACGAGGTCACCATATATCAATGTATAGGGATATATGATGGCGTTGGGAGGAGGAAGATTGGGAGGATGCAGGTGGTTTGGCCGGCGGGTATAGGTGGTTTTTCTACGGGAATGTCGCCGGACGATTCGCCATATTACAGACTAGAGGAGTCATCTGCGATATGGGAGAGTATAGAGTATTAAGAGATATCTAATAGAGAAATGAAGCCGAGTCTTCAGGCGGAATTGGTGGTCGGTCCACAGGGAGAGGTGGTGGTGTTTTCCGCAACATCGACCGACTCGGTGGCTTCACATAATCTACAGTTACGAAGTACGGAGTATCCTACTCTGTATATCCTGATCAAAGATACTCTTCATAAAAAGTACAAAGACTGAAAGATATATCGTTGAATCAATTGCGCAGCCCGATTATGACTGTTATGCGATATTTACCCTCAATCCGCTTTGATCCCAGCTATTAGATATTGCATACTCGGTAAGGTTCGTGATGGTATTGATCGCAAAGTCGTCTCAGATAGACGGCTTCGATTCCTCATGGCCGGTTCCTATTTTCATATAGTACCCTGTTGGGATCTGAAATGCGCTCGGCACTCTTGCGCTTGGGTCGAAGGCCTAACTCGGACATCTGGCTCCAGATTCTGCTATATCGCTTCTGCCATCGCCCTCGACGATCTTCCATTTCTTTCTCTGACGGACGCCACTTGCTTTTAAGAATTCTTCGAATAGCCTCGGGGGATACTTTGAACTGCTCTGCAAGAACAGGAGTCGGAAACTGGTCAGGAGCTGTAGCATGTAGATGTCGAATACCCTCAAGAGCGTCTGGTGAAAGCTTCTTGGGAGGGTTCCAGCCCTCCTTGAATTTGTGCTTCAAAGCATCCTTTTGGATTTTCCATCCCTCTGGCTTTTTCTTCTTCTTCGGTGGGCCGTTTTTCTTGTTGGATTGAGTAGACTCCTTTTTCTTTTCGTCTTTCGATTGGCGTTGTTTGGAGCCTTCTTCTTTAGGTACTTTCTCACGCGGACTCTTATCGACATCTATGTTGCTCTGAACGGTCTCCGGTGCATCATTTCTATCATTAACTGCGGAATCCGTGGCCACCGTGCCTTCTGATGTATTCGTGTTCGAGCTTGTGGCTGAAGTCGTGAACGTTCTCTGAGACGCAGAAGGGTTGATTAAGGGTCGCGATAGTTTGCGATTCGCAAAAGAGCCAAAGCACCGCTTGTTTCCTAGTTGATGATATGTGTGCGAAGGTTCGCGGTAGGAGAGGAGTCCGTTGAATCTCCTAACGGAACGGGGTTGTATTTCGGTGCTGAGTCTAGCACAATAGACGCTATTCAGCATAAGCGCCAGTGTAGTTTTAGACGAGACTGGACAAGCGTGAGACATTGCGAGAGGCTGTTCGGTTCGAGTAAGAAAGTGAAGATTCGGAAGAGAACTCGGGTCTGGTCACTCTGATAGTGGTCACGTGAGATGAACTGATCGCAACGCACAGTCGAGATGCACTTCAGTCCAGTGGAATAATAACCATCATCATCGTCTAAAGTCTTTGGATTCTGTCTGGTCTGCTGGCTCGTTGCTTAGGGAATGCCGCAGATTGTCTGTTACGGCCATGACGCTCCTCTGCAGCGGGTACTGCCGGTGACTCTGCTGAGTCTGCTCCAATTTGCTGCTCGAACAACTGTACGACACGCATTCCTACCCGCAATGATACACGGACTTCTGTCGTTATTCGTCAAGTTCCATTACGTTCAACATTCCTCCAGGAGTCGGTGAGTGAGCCTGTCGAGGACGGTACCAGAGACTCGGAGGAGTCAGAGGAGTTCATCCTATCCTATAAAGACCGTCCATCCGGCATCATTCCGCGCTGGAGGAAGAGAGTTGTTGCCAGCAAATTGCCAGCAATCCATCAAGCGAATACATCCAACCGGGCTTCATATCAAAGCCTCAGACAGAGACAGTTAAAAGGAAGAAAACCGCCGCATCAAATTGTCCCCAGTTCACAGCAGTTCGTCCGCGGTTCTCTACGCGCCGATCCGGCCACGGGCCACTATCAGGCCCGTCCATCCCTGGATCTTAAGCCTTAACCTATTCTGCTGGAGCTCTTCTCGGCCTTTTGCTTTGTTGTTTTTTTAAGGGTCAAGTTATCATTGCGCAGCGCTGTACCGGTAACTTATTCCTTCAGCTTCAGCTTTAAACGTTTCCTTTGTGTCTCCCAGTCGCTCCTTAAGACTCACTAAGTTATCTATCGTTTCCTCCCCCGATCCATCCTCTCGACTCCTTCCTTACCAGGCCGACCGCACCTAACCACTTCTTATTACTGCCTTCTTTTGACGCCACTAATTCCAGTGAATTTGTTTTCTCTTCAGAATTTTTGCTCGTAAGCTTGTGGGGTTCTGGAATTGAGCCTTTCGGGATTTTTTAAGCAGGTTCATTCCTGAAATGGAAAGAACCCCGGCGCTCTCCTGGGACACTTGAATCACCTTTGTTGGTTTCTGTCCCTCGAGATTATGGCCAGTAATTCCGTGGATACGAAGGAACAGGCATATGGCTCAGGTGCACACATGAAGATTACGCCCGCAAACTCGCCCGTGCTGAGAATACCGGTACGGTCGTCCAACAAAACGACTTACCAGTCGAAACTGTCTCTGCAGACGGTGATCGGGACGACGATAGCCACACCCAATGGGTTTTCCACCCACGAACCGACCCATTCCTTTGCCCTGTGTGCCGGATCAACCGCTGTCCTGGCCGAGTTCGACGATGAGGATAATATCAACCAGCGCTTCTTCAGAGCACGCCCTTCGGCAGCTAGTGTCCACACTGTGCCGTCATTTCACAATCAGAATGCTACACCAGCAACGCCGGATTCTAGGTCAAGGGGTCTATCAATTATGAGATCTGGTGGCAATGGTAACGGCGAATCTGGCAACTGCTCGCCTACTGCTGAATGGATAGAAAGCGTCAATTCACGTCCTTGGTCATCCAAGGAGAGGGTCAAGGCTGTTACCTGTGTGACGATCAGTCCCAATGGAAGATTGCTTGCTTTCGGAGAAGTGAGTACCAGCGTTCTTTCATCGGCGCATTATGTTTCGCTTGCTGATGGTTTTACCAGACCGGCCACAATCCGAGGGTGTTGATTTTTTCTACCGCAAAGGACTCCTCGACTGACGTTCCTTTGTCGATCTTGAGTGAGCATACATTTGGTGTTCGCAGCCTCGCCTTCAGCTTCAACTCACAGTATCTGGCTACCCTTGGTGACATGAATGACGGATTCCTTCTCGTCTGGAATATCAATCTTCGTAACGGTTTTGCAAGGCTTCATTACATAAACAAATGCACATCCTTTGTTCGGGATATGTGCTGGATCGGACAGACTCTGATAACGTATGGCCCCGCTGGACTTCCCCCTACGGTTTTTAAAGTGGAATTGACACCTCTTCCAGGGTTGGTGTTCGACATGTTAAGGTTTGGAGGCTTCCTGATGCGAGGTCTGGGTCGCCGTCATCCAAGTCCCGCCTGAATACAGATTCGCCCAACTCTGCGAGTTCGCCACCAAGAGCACTCATAGGGAGGAATTGCCTACTGGGTTCATTAAGTGATCACATATTTACTTGTGTTGCCAGCATATCTGACAGTGAGGCTGTTGTCGGTACTGACAAAGGCGTCGTGTGCTTCGTTCAAGACAGTCGAGGATGTCCGAAACTGTCATGGGCCAAACAAATAGAATTTGGTGTGACTTCTATGGCGGTCGATTCGGCTCAGGGACTATTATGGCTTGGCGGTCGTGCCCATCGTATCCGACGATTTACAATTGAATCCTTGCGCGCCTCGGTGGCGGCTACCCCTCCGTCCCCAAGTTCAGCTGCTAAAACTCAAGTTTGCCAGAGACTAAAGGGGCCTTCTGTCACGGCAATGGGCTTTCTGTCGGGGCATTTGGTTACCGTTGATTCTACACGGGCTGTTAATGTTTATGCGGCTGGGCATATTACAGAGGAAGAACAGCCGACAAAATATGCCAAAATGTCGCTGTCCGCGCATAGAGATGCCGTTCTTGGAATCGGTTCACTCGATCTACCAAACAGTCTAGACGCGGAGTTTTTTACATGGTCATGTGGAGGTGCTGTCAATTTCTGGGATACCGGAGGAAGGTGTCGCGATTCTCAGAAAGTCGATCTCGAGCAACTTCAGTCCCATGACGAGGGAGTACTACCTAACGAATTGAAAATAGTACGCGCTGCGAGGAACATGGACTTTTTCGTTTCAGGCGACAGATTAGGTGTTTTGAGGTATTTACCTGTCCCCGGGCGAAAAACTTACAGCCTGCTAACATCTACAAACGTAGAGCACTGTCGGGACGGCCATGGAGGTGCACACAAGAAGTGCGGGCTCATGCAGGGGAGATCACTGACATTGCTATGTGCGAGAGTCATGACTCCTCTATCATCGCCAGCGCTGGCCGCGACCGTATGGTTCAACTGTTCAAGAAAGACCAAGATACATTGGAATTGATTCAAACAATGGAGGACCATGTGGGTGTTGTAGGACAACTACTCTTTATAAACGAGGGTGAGAAGTTGCTTTCTTGCTCTGCCGACCGTACAATCCTTATTAGGGATCGTGTGGTGCGAGAGGTTGATGGCGCCAATGTCATTGCCTACGTCATCTCCAAGATTATTACATTGAAGTCGTCTCCTGTGTCCATGACTTTGATGCCTGATGATCCAGATGCCCTTGTTTTCTCGACTGTTGACCGTTGTGTCCACCAATACAGTTTGGATTCGGGACGGCACATCCACACTTTCAAAGCATCCGACCCCGAGACGAGCGACGCAGTGGTCATGGGCTCTCTATCCGTAGCGTCAGGAATACCTGGACAAAGCCCGAAAGTGCTTGTTGGGGTTTCCAGTACGGATAAATCCATTCGGGTATACGATTTCGAGCGAGAGTCGCTTCTCACTGGAGAATTCGGGCATGCTGAAGGTGTGAGCGCTCTGTGTCTTCTCAACAAACAAAACGCCAATTCGGATGATGCTACGAATAGGTTGTTGGTCAGCGCTGGTATAGATGGCGCGGTCATGATATGGAATCTCTCCGTTCAGCAGCAACAACAGGCCCAAGATTCGCCTCCATCCAGCTCGCATGAGGATGAAGGGACCCCCATGAAAGAATTAACAGCGGCTAAACCTCCTCTTCGTCGAGTATTGTCCAAATCTGAAATTGCTAGCATACAACGTGCAGACAACGCTACCAACTCACCGAAGCCCGTTTACGATTCTCCGTTGTTGTTACGCAGAAAAATCTCCAAGCACTCTCTTGCGCCTTCATCGAGAAATGGTCCTCTACAGTCCACTACCACTCCGCCGGCCAGTCGCCGTTCTTCCGTTTCCACACAAGTGGAAAACGGAGGCAGGTCACCGTCTCCTCTCAGTCCGAGAGCCAGGGCTAAAAGGAAAGTCGGTGCTGCCAGTACCGCGTCTCGTTTATCGTCGGACTATCGATGTCGAAGCCGTATATCGAATTCGGGTAGGAGTGATCGAGGAGGCATAAACGCCTCCTCTGAGCATATATGCCAAGTATTACGGACTTACAGGAAGAAGCTCAACACTTCTACCGAAAAGGTTCATTCGACGAAGGAGTTGGAAAACGAGTTGGACATCACTCTGCAGGCCCTGAACGCTCGCAATAAGAAATCTGGAGAGGCTTCCGAGTCTACGGAGACCGACAGTAGCGGGAAAGAGAACCAGAAAAGACTCCCTCCGCCTGTACCTCAAGAAAACGTTCGGAGGCCACATATCCCGCGGCGGATGCCATCTACTCCGAATTTCAGTCGACCGAAACCGAGGCATGTTATTTCAAGGCCCCGAGAGGGTAGCTTCTGAGCTATGTCTTTTCCTGGGAATTCCCCCTATTTCTCTGATGACATTCCATTTCTTTTTCCATGATCCTATTGACCATTCTCAGTTCTCGATACATTCTCATCTGTTGCGTGCGCGTGTCGCGTCTTTCTTGCTTATTCCCTTCTCTGTTTGTATTATTGGGWTTTTTTTTTTTTTTTTTTTTTTTTTTTTTTTTTTTTTTTTTACGGAG
>HG983345.1:217493-266632 GCA_900006255.1 Xeromyces bisporus
TTTCTTGCTTATTCCCTTCTCTGTTTGTATTATTGGGTTTTTTTTTTTTTTTTTTTTTTTTTTTTTTTTTTTTTTTTACGGAGTTCTTCGTCGTCAAGTTTTCAAAAAGCCTTTCTTTGCATGGCATGGAGTATTGTTATTTTCCCCTTATTTCTCTTCTTACTTTTGTTACTACTACATTGTACTACAAATATAGCACTCAAGGGACCCGACTTCGTTCGTTCTTTTTTTCCCTTCCCAATTATCATACTACCATCCTTCAACTCTCGTCATCCTTACATGTATTCCCTTTTGTTTCGCTGTTAGTTGTCTCTGGCAATATCGTTTTAGTGTTCATGAATGATACCCATTTGTATACTTACTGCTATTTCTTTTTTTCGAACTGGTATCATAGTTAGTTCCAGTTTAATCTTGCCTTAATCAAGTATGCGTGCGAAGGGAGGTTCTGGAGAAGGAATTCTTTCATTGACATTATCGTATGTTTCATTTTCTCTGTTCCAGCGTTTGCCATTGCTGTTAGGACATTGTTCTGCTCTGGAGTATCCAGTCATACTACATCAATGTAATCCGTACATCAGACGGTTAATGCTTTCAAGTTCTAAAACCATCAATATAGGTGATACGACTGAATTATATTGAAGCTCTGTTGATGTTGAGATGCCTGACCGGAGACTCCAGCAACGCGCCAGATAAGCGTCGAGTCATCAAATGGCGCCTTCAAATCGCTCCAATTGATGTCGCGTCAAGCCAGCTCTCACACCTCCACACCAATACCTACAAGTATCACTCAACACCGCCAATCAACCTAACAAAGTTACCACGTAGCAACTGACCCAACGCCCCTTGAACCAGATCAGCCAGCTCAATGGCCTTCTCAGCCCACCTCTTACAGTCCGACTCCGCCGAGAGGAGATAGAGATCGATTGCGTGGTTGAACGCCACCGTTGCGAGCCACTCGAGTTCGTCGTCGGGGTAGTGGTAGTGGTAGTGGTAGTGATTATCGTTCTCCTTTATGTTGGGATTATTCCGTCGGTATTGTTTCGCTAGGGCTAGGGAGTGGTCGAGGATGGATTCGGCGATTGCTTCTCTCTCTTCGTCGATATCTGAGGTTTGTTCTGCGTTGGAATCAATGCATAGTTGGAAGAGGCAGCGGAAGTATCTGGGGAGTTTCTCCAGTAAGGAAGGTGTGATGTATGGAGTGCTGTTAGGATGTGATAATATGGGTATAAGAGACTGGGATGGGTTAGTTCTCGTCAATGCATTCTGTTGTAATGTACCGTAAGTTAGTGGTTAATAATGAGATACACGTACCCGGACAGCCCGTACGGCCTCTTTAGCAGGTAATTGAGAAGACGAAGAAAGTATACAGCCCGTGAATACCGAAACGAGCTTGTCATTTGCTATCTCCCTGGCATCGTCGATGATACAGGCCAGAGCATCCCACTGCTCCAAACGCACGGCGGCTTCGAAGTCGAACGATAGCACCGTTCGATAAAGCTCGATTTCCCAACCGGGTTGTCCTGTTTCGGTGTTTCTTACTGCCCGTGCCGACGAGACACGAGTGCGGAAGTCCTGGGCGCAGGTACGTATTTCGCGGTAAAGTGCTTTCTGGATACGCGCTCTGGGGGCAAGCGTAATGAGCTTGAGAGAAACGCATAGAAGGAAGTGTCGGTCCGCATTCAATGGTTCTGGTCTGGGTGTTTGCTCATATAGATGTATGAACTACCACGTTCAATTCCATAGGGTTAGCTTACTCCGACGAGCCCAAAGCGTCTAATATCGATACAGGCGGCTTACCCTTATAGTGGCGTTGAGCAACCGTGTAACCAACTCACAAGGAGCTTTCTTGATGAATCGGAGGGCTGTGTTATAGCTGGTTCTGAAGAGCCATTCAAGTTCAACTGGACTGAACGAGGTATTCGAATCATTTCCATCTTGCTTGCTTGCTTCCTTTAGGGCTTCGCCAGTTTAGTTACGACCCGCCACTTGTGATAATAAGTGCGTACCTGCTTCAAGCACATTGGCAACCTGTTCAATGATCTCAACACTATCTGACGTGTGATTTCCCAACTCCGTCAAGAGGAGGTGGAAAACGGATCTGTAGCAATTCCATCGTCAGAAGACAAGACGGACTCATCCAATAGTATCTAAGAAGGATGGAAACATACTGAAATATACCCGGCGTATGGATACCTTTATAGCCACCGTTCTCCGGGAAGTTTTCAACGATATACTGAAGCCCCTGAATTGCTTGTCGCGTTTTCCCCATTTTACGGGCTTCTGCCACGCAGGATAGCACGTAATCTGTCCCCGATGCGCCTAGCTGATGTAGCAGTTCCTGGGTGGCATTTGCTTCATCGGTGTTAGAAATATTCCGCGCGCACCAAACTGGCATTCCTACCTATACTGAAATCGTCTTCCAACAAGGCCAGCTTGTACCTCAGATAGAGCGTCAATGGCTCAGACTGACGCTCTTCAGACATATGCTCCCATGTATCGCGTGCTAGGGCAAGGTTGGAATCCTCCAATGCACAAACCATCAACATCCTGACGCCCGCGTAAGCCCTAGGTTAGCAAGACGTAAACAAGCCGGACTGGTGGGCTCTTACTAACCTCTGGAACTTAGCCCTATTGATATCAGTGCCATTTTGAAAGAATGCGTCTCCTGATGCAACTTGGCACCATCGCCCCGCAATGTGAAAATCTCCGCGAGATACCATAGTGTCGACTTTTCTCCAAATCAACTGTAGACCATCTAGTTAGTCGGAGTGTATCAGTGACAACAAGTCGGTCTCGACTTACAATAAAGCAGGCGTTGGTGGCTTCTTTCTTCAACGGCCATTGCCACCTTTTGTCCAACTCAATTACCGTATCAATGAGCAGCTGTAAACCATTATGAGGACAGAAAGCTACGTCGGTTATAAGGTAGACGAAGGTTACGAAAGCATGGACCGCCCGTTTCGTACGGTTGGGGCGTGAGGAGTCATATAGGAGAAGCTGCTGTAATGCTTCCGAGGCAAGTTCTAAACTGTTCCAAGAAGACAATCAGCGTTGAAATGGAGAAGTGAAGCAGATGCTTGTATGATACCTCCAGTTCTTCAGTTTCGATATATAAAAAATAACCCTAAATTCAAGTTTAGAGACATTACGCCATGTATCAAACCACGGCAACTCACAAATCCAGACTCTCGTCTGTGAAGTCCATGATTCGAATAGCGTTTCTCAGAGCTGGCAGGATATATTAGTCACTGATTGAAAGCGGACGAGACTATGAAATTCACATACATTCATAATAACCTTGGACATTCAAACCTGGTTCTCTGCTAAGTACTTCGAGCTGTAACAACGCAACAGCGAAGACATTGCGGTAACCCTTTCGACGCCTGAGCAAAACGCCACAAATAATCGACACATGTAGCTTACGGCTATCAACACATCCATAATATGAAGAAGTCGATACCACGAATCTGTGGTGTTGACCCGGAGGTAAGCTCGAGCTAGAGATCCATCAGAAGTCTCCCGTCGAACAATATAGCTCAAGCAACAAGCTTACCCAGCGTATACAAAACGCACAATCTCATATCCGTAGCCATATTAGACCTTCTGACGGTACTCATGCAATTGAGTAACTCGTTTGAGCCGACCGCTCTCTCTAGCCACTTCAACGCGAGATCATGTTGACTGATTGCAACGGCAGACTTGCCCACAGTGTAGCATATATCGAGAATGGCGGCTCGTTCCTCCTCGGAATCCCCTTCTGGTACTTTGGAAAACATGAGCTCGGCAACATCAAGCCTTCCTTGAAGCCACGACTGGAGGGGTAGGTCAATCAGCCCATGCCTGCAAGATGTAGGGGGATTTTTGTATCTTCATCACCGTACCAGGTAAGTTCGGAGTAGGTAGTATTCCATAATATACGGTTGCACCGAAACATCGGTCCCTGACTTTTCAATGGCGGCAAGCCTAGCCGCTGCTGTTTCCAATATTCTCAAGCCAAGGTGAAGCTCGTCGTTATCTGCTTCACGTCAGTCGATTTGAAAACGAAGGATAGCAAGCCACACATGTATAGAGCAGGAAAGTAATACCTAAGCAGAGTCTGGCAGCCTTCAAAGCAACCTTGAGAACCCTAAAGTCCCCTACACAAGTGACCAAACAAAAGTGAGTCTCCCAATCCTGTTAAATACATACATAAGCGACAGTAATTCTGTTTATCTTTTACCTTGATTCCCGGAAGCTAATTCCAGCATCCCAAAGGCAAAAGCGTTCACTGTACTCAACCATCCATAAATTAGCAAGTGTATCAATGGATCAATAAGCAGCAAGCAACAAACCTCTACTCATCACAGACCCTACATCCGAATTTCCTTGTTTCGGTGTAAACGACGTCGACGTCGACATCGACATCAACCGAGCACACGAATTCCACAATCCTGTTCCCTGCGAGTCGAGATCACGGCGAGACGAGCCGGGGAGACCCGTCCTCACCAGGAACGGGAATTCGACGAGGTACTCTCCCAGTTTCTGGAGAGTATTGTCATTGAGGCTCAATGAATGGGTTTCAGATTCAGATAGGGTAGCCTGTGAGATGCAGGATTGAAGTTCTGAGGCGAGTGCTATGCAGATGGACTAGTTAGTACGATTCAAATGAAGAATTTCCAGACGACTTACCCGTTAGTTCTGCTACTTTCTCGTTTGCGGTGGTTGATGCCATATTCGTGATATTTGCTTCTGCTATTACTTGGCCTTCCTTATGGTATCAATTTGTGCAGAGTGGTTTGAACTCTGGATAGTTTTCTTTAGTAGATGCATACACCGGAATTTTCGATGGATGAACAAAATAGGAGTTGAACGGATTCCGAGTTAAGGAGTTGGTCCAGGAAGATGCTCGAGGGAGCATGGAACTCCTCTCTCACCTGACCTCAAGCATGACCACAGAGCGCAGCTGTCAGTCAAAACGCTGTAGCGACATAATAGCAGACGGGAACATAGATGTACATCAACGGACTCTTCATGTCATTGTCACTGTTTGAAGCATTCCAGTAGGAGTAGCCTCAACGAAATATCAAGATATAAGAAAACGAAAACGAGAAAAAGCAGCTCTATATAGTACATGGACACATGCAACCTGTCTATAAAAGGACCTCAGACCAGACAACCGATGAGGCTTACCTCGACTTGAGTCCGGTCTGACAGAGGAGAAAATGAAACGAATCCAAAAGCAATTGGTATGTCCAAGAAACTCACGCGTTTTTACGGCAAAAATCCCTCCCTGAATAACGCCCAACCCAGTTTTATATCAGTTCGCCATCGAAATCCCGTTATATCCAATCGTTAGTGGCGTGAAATATGATAGGTTCATGAAGTCCTTCTCCGTGACGGAAGGAAATTTCCCACAATAAGTGACGGTCTGAGGGTGTCATATTAGTTGAAGTGGCACACAGAGAATGGAGTATACCTAAGAAAGGTCCACTCACATGTTGTACGTATCTCGTCGGATCGTAAACGAAAAGCAACAATGAATTGTATCGTTTGGTGAATTGGAATTAGGATTCTTCAGAGTGCAACTCGTAAGCATGGCTTTCTGCGTGTTATCAAAGGCGATGGCACCGAGCTTTTCCCAGTAGCTTACGAGCTGGTCCTCTTCAATAATCTCGTGTATAGCTAGTTTGCCCTGGTAAATAGGAAAGCCGTTAGCATCATTCTCTTATTTCAACTGAACTGTAAGACGAGAAAAAGCACACAGAAATCCCCTTGTACGTATGAGCTTACATCTCTAAGACTCTCGATCGGAACATTGATCAGCTTGGCCATTTCCTTATTACCTCGAAAAATCTCGCCAGTACGTCTCCAACAACAAGCCGGTATTGCCATACTGGCAAAGACGCGGTCGTATTCCATTAGGCTTCGTTCAAACCACATTTC
Source organism: Xeromyces bisporus (assembly GCA_900006255.1). NCBI lineage: Eukaryota > Fungi > Ascomycota > Eurotiomycetes > Eurotiales > Aspergillaceae > Xeromyces > Xeromyces bisporus. The sequence continues at coordinate 223,416 of HG983345.1, forward strand.
CACGAGAATCAATTCAACATCAGTGAGTTTCTGCATCCGTTCTCGGAACTTGGGTCGAAATTTATCCAGCTGCCTGAGGATCTTCTGCCGCGAAGACGGGTGCATATATTTCTCCATATATCGATTCAGTCGCGCGTAACCATTGACGTAATTGAATGGCTTCAACAAGCCGGCTTCGTACTTTGCTTTGAGAAGTTTGTTCATACGCTCTTCCGGCGGGTCGGATCCGGAAGGGTCTGCTGCGGTCATGTAGTAGGTTTCTCGCGCTTTATCATTTCCCACTGAATAATTTGGACGGTGAAACGGGTCGCCGGGAGTGAATTGGTTTTGCATAGGTAATTCGGGGTTTGGCTGTTGCAGTAACGCCGCGTCGCTTAAGCTGGCCATAGAGTTGATCAAACTTGGATTGGAGTAAAAGCCTTGGAGATCATCGTTCTGGAACATAGTCCCATCGTCTAAGAGACTGTTGCTGAGAAAATCCCCAAGCAGGTTATACTCGCTTGTAAATTCGGGTGCGTTGAACATGTACGAAGGGAGGAAAGAATGTACTCCTTGAAAACGATTCTGCCCATTAAGCCAATCATTATATCCAACGACTGCAGAGCCAGAAAGTCAGCCTATTTGACGGTCCACGAGACCACAAACCACTGTAATTCCTTCTTCAGAACTTACGCTGCTGAGAGTTTGCTCCCATGGCCTGAGCTGACGAAGGTGGCACGTCCCTGTGTTGTGCAGGCGGCTGCGAATTCACAAATGGAGACGGTGGTGACGACGACGGTGGTTGCTGCGGAAGAGCCATGGCACCACCATTGGACAGGATTTGCTGATTGGCAGCATCTTGAATGTCGACGTTCCTAGGCATACCCTGAACATTGGAGAACTCATTGTTTGAGGATCCCTCTTCGTCCACCACGGAATTCCTGTCCTGTTCGCTGCGAGCTCGTTTGGAGGATTCCCGAGGCTCGTCATGACACAGGTGACCGATGTTACGTTTAATACAACGAGTGCAAGGTCGTTCCTTTTGGTGAAGAAAACCGATATTAGCCAAATTACACACAGCCATATACAAAAACCAGAAACCAAAGAAAGAAAGCAAATCATACCGAATCACACGTCATATGCTGTTCGACGAAAAGTTGTATTTTGCGTCAGCGAATGGATATGAAGCATAAAACAATATGCGCAAGACAGTAATATGCATATACGAATACTGTTTCACGTAGGAGAAATTGCCCATGCACGGATATCTGGAAATGTCTCTCCCCCAAAGATCAAAATTCGCAGTAGAAAGGGTAAGCGGCTTACCGAACGGCGACAGTAAACACACGCTGCAAGAATGGCACCATATCGTTAGCAGAAGAACGTACGTATAGTAATCTTGATCAATCATGCGACGAGAAGGGAAAAGATAGAAATTTGCGACATCCTGATTCGACCATCGGAGATATCATCGAACTTACCATGATTAACTTTGCGACGCTTCTTGTTGCTCGCGTGCGCACTTGTGGCGGAAGAATCGTTGTCGGGCTTGGAGGACGAGAGTCGCGAGGAATTATTTCTTGCGGAAATCATATCGGACGGGTTCAACTTCATCTTTCCAAAGATCCCATTGCTAATCCGGGTCTCCTGGGGCGCACTCGCCTGGGCTGCGGTTGTCTCGGTCATGAGTCGTTGGAAGGCGTTTTAGCCGCAAACCGGTTACGCAGAGTTCCAGCTCGTCGTCACTTGTGGAATGGGGCACGACAGGGAGGACGAGATGATTTCCAACTGCAGACATGGACTGAGGAGATGACCGGGCAAATGGAAAACAGTAAACGAAATCAAAAGCTTAACAGTACGGAATATGGGCTGGGTATTAGTATGGAAGAAAAAGCAAGTCACAGTACGGAGGATGGAAAGCAGTTATGAAGTCAAGTTGTAATTAATATTTGGCAAAAGCACAGAAGACACACTACCGAATACAACACAGGACTTCTTTCCAGACCACCTACTGTCAGAAGAAGAGAGCAGCAGCAGCAGCATCTTTGAAGTCTGCGCGAATAACTGACTCCCCGCCGCGCGGGTCTTGTTCGGGATTGTCGTCAAGTTTACCGAGCGCATGTTCCAAAAACAGCCATTAATAAGCTACGGTGTTCTAGTACGTTATGCTACGGAGGTACGGTACGGCCCTGTGAAATCGAAATCTCTCGGTACTTGAATTCTAAGCCCAGCCAACGGCCTGGATGATCATGATTCATAATAATACATACATCGTATGCGCCATGATGATTATTGCCCATCGATCTCTCGAGTCTCGACAGCCGACGACATTGGCAGACAGGAATGCAGCGTGAGCCTCGGGAGTGACCCGCCATCAAAAGACATTCTGGTCAAGCCATGTGCCACAAGAGCGCCGAGGTCTTGGCGAACCTGTCAAAACTTCCACGTGACCGCGCCGAAGTCCTGATGTCCAAGCTGAAGAAGTTGATCTCGATCCCTCGCTCTTGTGATCGCGTGAAATGGCCATGGTGCACGGTTGAGCGCGAATAGCGTGTCATGCTGTATGTCCAATAGAAGTCGAAAACTTCTTGATATGCGCGCCTGTCAAACCCGGATCGAGATGTCATACTCTGTCACGCGACTCGGGCCCCGCAAAATTGCAGTCGTTCCGTCCAATCGTTCTTGGCATATGTCAACCCACAACATTGAAAAAACCAGCAAGTTAGTTCAGCCTTCAGCCACTTCAAGAAGATCCAAAGCTGCTTGCGTCCGTGCAATGACATCCCTGAGTCCGGAGAGGGGCGCCGTGTTGTTTTGCATCGATTGAAGATGGTTATGCAACTGACCCATTAAAGCCATGGTTTCCGGATCGTCGCCGAGCTTTAAAGAAAAATAAATAAAGCAACCGATTAGCAAAGCGCTAAACTATGCCAAACTAACAGAGTGCACATACCTCATTGAGCATCGTTCCTTCATTTTCGAGAATATATTCGACAGGTTCCCGGTCGGATTTATGAACATCCTGAGATGTCTCTTCAAGTTGCCGAAGTACGGGGTGTTCCTGTAGAGAGAAGGGAAAATCAGCCAGGTCTACACCGTTGGGAATTAATGTCAGATATTCCTACTCACATTCCGTGCCTGTCGTTTCCTCTCGGACTCTGCGCTCTTGGCATTTTTCTCCATTTCTTGGAGTTGATTTGTTTCCTTAGCGAGTAGCGCTTCTTCCTTGTTAACTTCTGCTTTCAAGACATCAACGCTGTCTGTAACGGCCGCCAGCTGGGCCTCCAAGGAGCGCTAGATGAGGCATGTCATCAGCAAATGCAGTTCAGCTTAGAATATAACAGAGCCAATTGACGAACGGCAACACACGTGTTCATCAAGCGCAGCCTCATAACCGAAATTCGAACTTCTCGTAGCCAACGGGAAAGGCATTTTAGGAAGCCGCTTCGCAAGACTAACGATGAAAAAGGAACCGTCACATCAGCAAAGCTGGCACGCCAATAGAGAGGAGGCAGTTGGCATAGCCCTCCGAAAAGAAAATGCAATCGTAAAGGAGTGTAGTACTTTCTAATGACAGCCTGTACTGCCGTTTGCGCTTCGATGCGCTTCCGCTCATTGCGCTGCCTCACGATGACGGGCCGTTCAAGAGACTTGAACATGTCGCGAATCTGCTCCTGGGTAGGTTCGGGTAGGGTAGTCCACTTGGATCGAATGGTCTTCTCGGGAACCTGTCGAACGCGAGGTTTCAGGTAGGCAAACTGCTTGTTACGCGTGCTGTCCTGACCGTCTTGGCCGTCGGCATCGTTGGAACGCTTTCGTTTGGGAGGCATTTTGGAGCGGAGGTCCTTAGTGGATAAAAAGTTGGATGTCAATTGCAGATTGTATGGCAACAAGAAGTGTTGTTTATGTCGAAGGGTTTCAGATAACATCAGATCAGATCAGATCGGATGTTGCGTCACGTGGCCATCGGATCGGTCAAACCACATGCTCGGTAACGGTACTCCGCATGGAGCAATCACCGCCCGGCAAAAAGGGACAGGTCCACAGCTCAACGTCTTTCCTTAAACCTTCTTTAAAGAAGAGCTACATACGGAGTACAAAATGCATGCATGCATGCATCATGCATCTCGACATCGAAATCTCGAGACCAAAACAGCCTGAAACTTCGCGCCACTCACTGAAATTCAACCCCCGCGGGGAAGCATATTTTTTCCAGGTCTGATCAATATCTGTGCCACATTACGAGTCTCAGATCCCCAACATCAATCAATTGAAACACCTCGAACACTATTTCGATCGAGTGCTTACGATGGTGGCTAAAATTGGCATCATCAATTTGATGTCACAGCCTAAGAGCAGATCAATGTTAATTAATGTATGGCCCGCGCTTTAGTAAAGTGTCAGACTACTCACATAGTACAAAGTTAAATCGAGGGATTTTGCTGAGAAATCGAGACGCCTCTTGTTCTATTGGCACAACTGCGGCGTCATGACTCATACAGTATGCGTGTTGTCATGCTGTCATCCATGCTCTCTTGAAAATCAAGGATTCAGTGTCCAGTGTTGTGCAAGTGTGAATATCACTTTCGTTGTTGAACTTGTATCTCCCAGGCGCGTTTTGGATTGGATGCAGTTGACGGACGTGGCTATGGCAGCTCCAGGGTAATGTAGAATCATGAAATCATGCCAATTCCAACTGTACGAGATCATCCACTGTACAGTAGTGAAGAAGTTAGATACAGTTCAAGCATTAGAGCTCGTCAAGCTCACACCATGAGAGCATATACAGAGACAGAAAAGCAACATCCCAGCCCATCCGTGTTCCACTAGAACGAACAAACACACAACACCCTTTTCATATTATCATGAGAAAAAGCAGAACAATGCGCCTCGTGCAATAGTAATACTTCAACAGGAAACGCCTGTATGCATAATGCCCAAGAGTATAATAAGAACCGTTAAAACGTTCATAACAAATGAAAATCCAGTCCTGCAAAGTGACCACATTATTGGAGATAAGCAAGTGACATCGTGGGCGCATCATAGATTCCGGTTTTGAAAATCATCGTGGCATTATCATGCCATTCATGGTTTTCAACTCTGCGAGCTGTTTTCTAAGTATTGCGTTTCCATGTAATACCTCTTCCAGCCAGTCGGCGGATTGAGTTAGCATAGCACTCTTGCTGAACCCGCCGCCTCGGAGACCCGGTACCAAGGCACACAATTCGTCGAACCCCTGTCTGATGAGATTTCGCCGCTTCTGTTCTGATAGGATGTGGTTGGTTCGCTTCTGTTCTTCGGTCAGGTTCTCTTTCGCTGCCTTTGCGCTGTTCTGTTGTTGTCTGGACTTTCGTGACGACGCATCGGTCGACCCTTGCCTAGGCTTAACTTTGTTAGAGCTCTTTGTCTTCCTCTTGGGTCTCAGGCTGCTCGCATCTTCGTCTTCGTCTTCTTCACGCTTGACAGAGACTCTTCGTCGCTTTCTGGGACTGGCGTCTTCATCTTTGGAGCCTTCGTCTTCAGTCTGTGAATGATCACTGTTTTTAATGGTACCATTCGATACGGGCCACGGAGCACTGCGCGCGTTGGGTGGGCTAGAAGGTCGGGTGTTAGGGGCACTAGGTTGGGGCTCCAAGCATGTCATGTAATCAAGGAGGCGTTGTGTTTCATCCGCCTTTGTAGGCGGTTCGTAGCCATGGTTCTGGCTTTGGTTCATAAAGCTCGCATCTGAGCCCCACTGGAGAGTATGCATTCGTTTTGGTTGTTGCTCGACAGGGACGGGCTGGTGCACATCGAAAAGCATTTCTGACGTATGAAAGCCAACTGGAACGCGCGAAGCAGGTTCTTTGGGCGCACTGTGATTATGGTGTCCCGAGGCTCTGCTTTGGCCGGCAGATGCAGCATGCGGCTGGTGGTTTAGGAAGGACGCTACATCCTCATGTGTTCCGCTGTTGGAATATACGGCAGAAGCGGCCGCAAGTACATCGCCGCTACTTAGAAAGCCTAAGTTGTTGCCTTTGTTATCTACCGCGTGATGCGGGAATGGTGACTGTGAAAGCGATGTCGTGGATCCTTTAAATGTCGGGGGTAACTCGTCAGACCACCCAAAATTGAGCGTTGGTCCGAAAGACTTGTTTTGCTGGCCGTTCATCCATACCTCGGCCGTGTCGAGATGGCCCGAGTTCAGCGTCATGAAGAATTTGTCGAGCATATTAGATTCATCATCGTCAAGCAGAGCGGGACCAGTTTGTGTGGGAGCAGGTTCATAAGGTGTCTCGGGAGTCGCAAAGAGGTCTGCATGATTAGCATCGAATGGTGAAGGTTGTATGGACCGACATCAAGTGACTGTACTCACAGCCAAATGCTTGTTGAGGAGTGGTATGTCCACTCTGGACTTCAGGACCATGGAAATCCATTATTTTTGATTATTTGTTTGTGAAGAAGAGAACGGCGGATTAGGCTACTGGTACAGATGCTGGTTCGTTCAAGTTTGCGTGATAAGCCAAGGTAGGACAAGTCGGCTCGGAAGACAGCCTCCTAACGGGAATTAGAGGCAACAATGGCTTAGCAATGTCGCTGTATTGTCGTTTATATGATATTTAAAGAAAATGAAGAGGAATGCGAGTGGCGAAAGGTCTAACTATTAAAAAGTAACCGGGCCACTACTTCGTATTGGCGAAGTACGTAGCTATATGCGCGGGCATGGAATAAATAGAAGAAGATAAGAAACGAATGATGGCGACGAAGCAATAATAATAAGATGGACATATAGAAGACTTTATACAAATAGGAGACGTAAGAACCAGACTCCGTTTAATATTGATTTCGAATGCAAATCCGGGGTGCTGGTATGTGTGTGCGTGTGTGTGGAAACGGTCGACCTTCTCTGTAGCTTGAGTGGCTTTGGCTTTCCCACAGTCTTTTAGGCCCAAGACTATCTATCTCCAGACAACGGAGATGAATCTTCAGTTCAAGGGATGGAGTGTGCGGTACTCCGTAGTCTGTACTATAATCGAGCTCATCCACTCAGCATCCATGATGGCGGTGGTGGAGATGACCGAGAGTAGGTAAGTTTAGCACCAACTTGAAGGCCTCTAAGGATCAGGGGAAAGGTTCAAATTCAAAAGTCGTATGGATCTGTTGGTGGTGCTGCTGTTGCTGGAACTTGGCGGTGGTGGTGGTTGATGATTAGTTATTCTTCTTCTTCACCATAAGTCGAGTTGGTTAAGTGGGCTGGTCGATCACATGCCGAATGTTACCTCTCTGGTGTAACAACACTGTAACCAACTCGTATCACGCGTATTAATACGGAGACTATTCCCCAAAAGGGTTTAGCGCGGAAGAGTTCGATGGCTCATTAGGCTTCTCCCATCATCATCATTGCCATCGTCCTCGGAGGATGATGATGTTCACCCTTTTTCTCACTGGTTTTTTCCTTCAGACTTCTTTCTTCCTAATAATGAGTGATTTAATCTTGAATGAAGGTTCAAACTTCACTGTAAGACGCAGCCAAAAAGAACATTCCTCGGTTCTTTTCGGGAGGAAATTAAGACCGCAAGGTTTGATGACCTTTTCCATGGAATGGCTCTGCTTGTATATGGGGTATTCCCGAAATATGGAGACTCCAGAGTATCAAATATCAATAACGCATTTTGTATGGGCATCATATCTGGAGACCCCAGGGGATTGTACCAATGATCCAAACTGTCTGTTTTTACGGGGAAAAATATGTTATGACGCGTGCTCACCTACCCCGAGATAACTTACAACTTCCCGCCTACAGTCACACACCCAAAACCTCTTGTACCTGTACCGTTAACTCTGCTTCAAAGTCTCAAACCGGCTGTGAAACACTGCTTCTGATATAAGAGGTCGGAACGATTTCGATCAGAATAAACAGCAACTCAGCAAAGTGAAAATCATAGCAATAAATCTTGTCAAGATCGAAAATCAAAGTCTATTTGTGCCACTGTGGCAGGAAATTCCCCCGAGGCTTCTAAGGCAGCACTAAAATCATCCATCGGTTGCCACGTGCTATCAGGCCCGACAGAATTCATTGCTTTTTCTTTGTTCCGATCTTGCTGTCCTGTCAATTGATGCTTTGGGGGATAAGGGTCACCAAGGATAGTTACGGACTTGGGTAGCCTAGCTGGCGCGCATTATCTCCTTCTCGTCTTCCAGCGTATCTTATTTGAAGAATCCGAACCGCCGTCTAGTTGACTATTCCTCCGTCGTATGGTGTTGAAGGTCTTCTCACTGCCCCTCACGCATACATCCACCACTCGCCATGCATTGAGCGAGTCTCCGTCGTCATGGAGCGTCTACTCACCCCTGTCGTCAAGGTCAGGGACAGACACATTAATTTCCGGATTCTCAAGCCGTAAGATGTCCTGTCGAGTCCTGGTGGTATGATTTTGACAGTGTCCGTTGCTCCAGTGCCCTACGAGCTTTCGCTATCGGTTATCTCTCCTCGACCAGTTCTAGACTCATCTCGTTCCTAAGACGCCTTCATAAAACCGATTTGACTTTCAATCAGAACCTTGACGAGGTACGCCGCTACATATGTCAATTCGTTCACTTGCCAATTGTGCGAGTTTATATGCCACAACATGCTGACTGTGCTCCTTACAAGCTGACTGAAATCCTAACACAACACCTCCGCTTCGATGCCTTTCCTTCTTTCTGTGCTCTTCTGGTTGGCGGATCAACCATATCTCCCGTATTACTTCACCGACTTTGTGCATCCGTCTTAAGAGATGGCATTGTGGCTTCTCCGAATTTTAAGCGTGCCACTCGCTTTATTTCTGCGCTTTTAACTTCGTGGTTCTGTTTTCAAATCATAAACAAGAATCACAGCCGTCTGCAAAGGGGATCTGGCGAGGTCAGCGAATATGACAAGAGAGACACGCGACGGAATAAATGCGAGATCGAAAAACAGGAACGCAGAGTCCCGGAATTTGCCGGTAGCAGTCTTGACCTTTCCCTCTTCGTCTTCACTAGGGCACTGGATACGGTGGCTTCCATGACGTGGGCCCGCTGGCGCGCCGGACGCAAAGCACGAAACAAGTGGACAGCTGTGGAATCTGCTATTCCTGGGTTTGCGGATGCGGGAGTTTTTGCGGCTTGCTGTGCCGTGATAATGTGGGCCTGGATTTACACCCCAGATAGACTTCCCAAGTCCTACGCCAAATGGATTTCAGACGCCGCCAAAGTGGATGTAAGATTGCTTGAAACGCTGCGTCGTGCAAGGAGAGGGGAGCTTGTGTATGGCAAAGAGACTGGCCAAGCACCATTTCTGCAATCCATGTGCAAGGACTACGGGATGCCTCTGTCGTGGGGTGATCCTGCCATAACGATTCCACTGCCTTGCGAAGTGGTACACTCTGGTGCTGGTCCTAGCTGCGAGAGACATGCTGCAATGCGTTTCCTCCAGTCATTCAGGTTTGCTTGTGAGACCTATTTTCCCCTGCAATTTGTTGTCCGTATTCGGAGCTTGAAGACAATGCAGGCAGTCGTCCGAACCGCCTCAGGTGCACTGAGGTCGTCCCTTTTCCTAGCCACATATGTGACCATCTTCTATTACTGCATCTGCCTATCTCGGACGAGAATTGGTCCCAGGATCTTTCCCAGAAAGACTGTCACACCTATGATGTGGGATGCTGGTCTGTGTGTCCGTGCTGGATGTTTCTTTTGTGGTTGGAGTATCCTTATTGAGAAGCCCTCCAGACGACGGGAAATCAGTCTGTTTGTAGCACCCAGGGCTGCTGCAACGGTGCTTCCGAGGGTATACGACAGACAGGTACGTTTGAAACGGGTCGAGCCCCTACCTTCGTTTGATTGAATTTGAATGCTGGTGGTTCAATCTTTTTCATAAAACCGTCTCTGCACCCAATGGCGTCTCAAAGGCCATTAGCCACTAACACGGATATATCATTCTAGTACCTATATCGGGAACGCATCGCCTTTGCGGTCAGTTCTGCCGTTCTTTTCACTTGTCTTAAAGAGAGACCAGACATGGTTAGAGGAGTTTTTGGCAGAATCGCAGCACGCGTTCTGGCCTGATGCCTCTATCCTTGTCGGTATTCAGCACGGCGTTGGAGATACCCATAACGTGATGATGAATTCTGATGCAACTCACGATGCAGCCTTCGAGGTTCGCCCGGCCACTCTTATAATCTTATTGCTGTAACAAAATAGCATAGCCTAGTCATGATAACATTGAATTAGTAGTATCTAACACCATTTCGAGATTCAAATCCAGCAGTTGAAGATCTGCACATCCATTTGTTCTGGTTAGCGTAGCCTACCAACGTGAACACTGAACTAGCATCATTCCCCCGGACAGGCAGCTATGAATGCTTTAAAGTCCTATGAAATGCCAATTGCTGAATACCGAATACAGAGATTGAACAGTGAACGATGAGGAAATCAGGATTCTTCGGATGTCGGAGCTGGCCACGTGCCGCGCCGCAAGCTCTCGGCCAGGAACCCGTCGCTTTGGCTTTTTCCCACCGACAATGGCCGCCATGTCTCGACCGTTTTCTCTTTGGAATCGATGCCCATTGTCCGGGACGATTTCCCGGCCGTCAACATGCCTGAGGAAGGGGTTTCATGAAAATGCGAGGAGATGCTTTTCGAGGAGCTCAATTATATCCAAACCGGCGGTCCCAAATGCCTCAGTGCCATTCAGTACGCAGAGACGGAATGCATCCACTATGTAAGCGGCAGCTCAGCTACTTTTTGTTTTCTCCATGGCTAGAAGGGATATGCTGCTTTACTTCTATTCTATATTCCGTCAGTTCTAACTTCTCTTTCCAGGTATTATACTGTAAGCATTATTCTTGGAACCGTTGCACTCGCATATGGCTCCGTTCCTTTGTATAAAATGGTGCGTCCTTCCAGGAACAAGCCAATTGACCTCCGTCGTAATTGCCACGATAATTCGGGCATGGAAGCTGACATCCCAATCCATCCGCGTTGCAGATATGCCAACAAACCGGCTGGACCGGTCAACCCGTCATCACCCACAAAGGCGCAGAGAACGACACCTCATCACGCCTAAAGCCCGTAACCGAATCGCCACGACTCCGAATAACCTTCAACGGCTCCGTATCCGACGTCCTGCCCTGGAAATTCACCCCGCAGCAACGCGAGGTCCGAGTCCTTCCCGGCGAGACCGCACTTGCATTCTACACGGCGACTAACAAAGGCCCTGCGGATATCATCGGCATTGCAACCTACAGCGTGACGCCGGGACAGGCTGCTCAGTACTTTAGCAAGATTCAGTGCTTTTGCTTTGAGGAGCAGAAGCTCAATGCGGGGGAGTCGGTGGATATGCCGGTTTTCTTCTTTATTGACCCGGATTTTGCGAGGGATCCGGCTATGAAGAATATCGAGACGATTACTTTGTCGTATACCTTTTTTAGTGAGTTGCTGGATGTCGTGAGTTGGATTTCTTTTTTAACAGTTGCTGACTGGATATAACAGAGGCGAGATATGATAACAATGGTGTTTTGAAAGCAATGGGTCCTAGTAGTTAAGGACGTCTGACGGTGGTTGTACATTAACGTTGACATAACTGGAGCAGAATCCAGGAATATGCAGCTATATAATGTCTCGTGCAGAGGACTTCTGAAACTGAAGCGTATGAACTGCTTCATCCGGGGTACTAATGATGCCCGATGCAAGTGAATTTTTGCTCACTCGGGATTATAGTGTCGCCAGCTCGCTCACTTACTCACTCCCTCACGGAAGAAATTGCAAGGTTGTTAATTCCTAATTTGACCCAGGGATTCCTCCTTATAAGTCCAATTCCTTCTCGCAAATGCCGGTTGCTAGTTATTAACCGAGCCATGTGCTTCTTAGGGCTTATCCTACCAAGACTACTTTCATGTACAATAATGTAACGGCAGAGTGGGAGACGCATTATTGACCATTCAAGATGTGCATCCACGCACTACTGCGTATGCTCGGCAATCTCGGGCATGTTCCTTGACAGCGTGGGGGCGGCCGATCTGCAGATAATGGCAATGACACCGCTGGATATTCATCGATCCGAAGTGTCATCATAAATGGGATGGACAGAACAGAATGCGGGGAAAGAGGGCTATTAGTTAGTTGTATGATGGTGCTCCGTAGCAAACTGCAACGTGCCTTCGCATCGTGATTCCCTTCCACAGCCAGGTAACTCCAATGCCCGTCCTCCATGCAACTGGCCGTTGCCCTTTATATTCACAATGTGGTATAATGTTACCAATTCTAAATACCCTATTTGTCCCACGAGCACGAAGCTGGTGCTAATCACTGCGCTATGATATATCTATACCAAGTATACATATAAATTGTGCCCTGTTCTCTGTTGAAGAGACATAGCTAGCTCCGTTTGTATTCTTTTCTTGCTCTTCCCTCTTTTTCTTCCTCTTCTCTAGGTATTATTAGTGTTATTCCCTAGGTAACCATCATAATCAATTGACTTCGTCATCCTACCTCTCGTTCGACATGAGACTCGAGTGGCTAATTGGGGCCGCCAGCATCGTCAAGGTAAGTCACCACATCAAGCCCACTAGTATGTACAACACTTACCAGGGAGCCAATACCTGGGACATTGTCACCAATGCCCTGTCCTGTCCTGTCTCCTTTAACCTGACTGCAAACATTAACGAACGACCTCATCAAACACACAGGCCTCCAACCTAGCATACTCACCCCCTTTCTACCCTTCACCGTGGACATCGGGTCAGGGTGACTGGAAGGATGCGTATAGGAAAGCCATCGACTTTGTTTCCAATTTAACGTTGTCCGAGAAGGTGAATTTGACGACTGGTACCGGGTGAGTTTGATGTCCCTATGGTGACTTGATTGGGGGGATTGTCCCTTTTTATCTGCTGTCCTGACAGGACGTTCTGTCGACTGACTGACTGACTGATGATGATGACGGGATGTTATAGTTGGCAGCAAGGGAATTGTGTTGGTGAGACTGGGAGTATTCCGAGGTAGGTTGATTTTATATGTTCTGTACTGTGTTGTTGCTATTGATCAGTAGTCCTTGCAATTGGTTGGTTTGGTATGGCTGATAGGAATTGACCGGTAGGGCTGGGTTTTGGGGAATTTGTTCCCAGGATTCACCGTTGGGTATTCGAATGGGTATGTCGCTGATTTGAGCATATCCTCGTTTCTGTGTTTCGGTGGCTTTTTATTTAGTCTGGATCATCGGCTCATGACGACCACAGGCGACCACGCTTCCGCGTTCCCAGCTGGTGTCAATGTAGCCGCAACTTGGGACAAAGGCCTCGCCTATCTCCGCGGCAAGGCCATGGGCGAGGAGTACCGGGGCAAGGGCATCGACGTCCAATTGGGCCCTGTCGCTGGTCCCCTCGGTAGATCTCCCGATGGGGGCAGGAACTGGGAGGGTTTCGCACCTGATCCCGTTCTGACGGGCGTCCTCATGGCGGAGACTATCAAGGGGGTTCAAGACGCCGGTGTTATTGCTTGTGCAAAGCATTTCATTGGTAATGAGCAGGAGCACTTTCGTCAGGCTCCCGAGGCTGCGGGTTATGGGTACAATATCAGCGAGAGCGTGAGTTCGAATATCGACGATAAGGCGCTTCATGAGCTTTATCTCTGGTGAGGTTATCCCGCGGATCTGTTTTCCTCTCCTTTTTTCTCAAAGTCCTGGTTATGGTTTAGCTAAACGCAATCCTAGGCCCTTTGCGGATGCTGTTCGTGCTGGTGTGGGTTCCGTTATGTGCTCTTACAACCAAGTCAATAACAGCTATGCATGCTCGAACAGTTACCTGATGAACAAGATACTCAAGTCCGAGCTCGGCTTCCAGGGATTTGTCATGACTGACTGGAGCGCTCACCATGGTGGTGTCAGCACTGTTCTAGCCGGCCTGGATATGTCGATGCCCGGCGACGTAACCCAAGGCAGCGGTACCTCATTCTGGGGAACCAACCTGACCGTCGCTGTTTTGAACGGCACAATCCCTGAGTGGCGTGTTGACGACATGGCCGTCCGCATCATGGCTGCTTATTACAAAGTTGGCCGTGACGCCGTACGCATCCCTCCCAACTTCAATTCGTGGACGACCGCCGAGTATGGCCCGATTCATAAGCTCGTTGGCGATGGCTGGGGCAAAGTCAACGACAGAGTTAACGTGCGAGGTCAGCATGCGCAATTAATCCGCAGGTTGGGTTCTGCTAGTACCGTTCTCCTGAAGAATGACGGCGCCCTCCCGCTTACCGGTGCAGAGGACTTTGTCGCCATCCTGGGAGAGGATGCTGGGTCTAACAGCGAAGGCGTAAATGGCTGTGAGGATAGGAGTTGTGATAATGGTACACTGGCTATGGGTTGGGGTAGTGGGAGTTCCAACTTTCCGTATCTTGTTACCGCCGAGCAGGCTATTCAGAGCCAGGTTCTCTCTAACGGCATTGGTGAGGTGATTTCTGTTACCAATAACGGTGCTCTTAGCCAGATGGCAGAGGCTGCTTCTCAGGCCAGGTGTGTTTCGTTTCCAATTGCTTTGTCTTCTTCATTGACTAACCCGTCACAGCGTGTCTCTTGTATTCGTCAATGCCGATTCAGGAGAAGGCTTCCTCAGCGTTGAAGGTAACGAAGGCGACCGAAACAATATCACACTATGGAAGAATGGCGAGGAGGTTATTAAGACGGCCACTGCGAATTGCAACAACACCGTCGTCGTCATCCATAGCGTAGGACCCGTGCTAATCACAGATTGGTATGACAACCCGAACATCACGGCTATTCTCTGGGCTGGCCTCCCCGGTCAGGAAAGTGGAAACTCCCTGGTCGACGTCCTTTACGGCCACGTAAGTCCTGGCGGTAAGACCCCCTTCACCTGGGGAAAGACACGGGAAGCATACGGCAACCCCTTGGTTGTCAAGCCGAACAACGGTAACGGCGCGCCCCAGGACGACTTCAACGAAGGGGTTTTCATCGACTACCGCCGGTTCGACAAGTACAATGAAACACCGATCTATGAGTTTGGTTTTGGCCTGAGTTACACCACATTCAAGTACTCCAGGCTGCAACTCCAGGCCCTGCATCCACCGAAATACGCCCCAGCGACGGGGAAGACCGGTCCCGCTCCTTCAATCGGTACAACCGGTAACGTTTCAGACAACTTGTATCCCAGTGGAGTGAGAAAGGTTGAGAAATTCCTGTACCCGTGGCTGAATTCGACCGATCTCAGGAAGTCGTCCGCGGACCCTGACTATGGCATGAATGCGTCAGAGTATATCCCCGCTGGTGCTACAGACGGGTCTCCGCAACGCATTCTCCCGGCGGGTGGTGCTGCCGGGGGGAATCCCGGTTTGTATGACGAGTTATTCCGGGTTTCGGTGACCGTCACGAACACGGGAACTGTCGCTGGTGAAGAAGTGCCGCAATTGGTATGTCTTTTGGCTCTTCTGATTCTCCATTGATGCAAGGAACATTATGCTGACACTTGATAGTACGTCTCCCTCGGCGGTCCCGACGACCCGAGATTGGTCCTCCGCGGGTTTGAGCGTCTATCGCTTGCCCCTGGACAGCAGGCTGAATGGACAAGTTCCTTGACCCGACGGGATCTGTCGAATTGGGATACCGAGTCGCAGAACTGGGTCGTTAGCGATTATTCCAAGAGGGTGTACGTGGGTAGTTCTTCTCGGAGGTTGCATCTCAACGCAACACTGCCGATGTCTTTTTGAGGCGATGCCGGTGGCTATGTCCATGACTTTGGAAGAGTTATTGTTATGTAGTTAGCATAATAGCATTAAGCCTGTGAATACTTGAATAGTACAGCTTCCGTTGGTTCAATAGTTGCAAGTGGGTTAACTATGTTGTAGCACCAACTGGCCAACTGACCACTGGCCAACTGGCGAAACAACCTCGTCGTCGACGTCACCAACAACAACACCTAAATTTCTTCCTCCGTCCATTCCACTATAAACAACCAACAACAACAACGACGACAACAACCATGACTTCACCAAAGAATGATAGCAACCACAAACAAAACCGCCCCCAACTCCCCCCAACAACCCTCCTCCTCATCTACCCGGTGACTCTACTCGTCGGCTCCCTATTCGCTGCCATCTCCCCAACCGCCCAGCTACCACACGGCCACCCCGAACCACTGGCGCCAACCATAGCAACAGACCTCAACCTCTCCCCACCCCCACACGTCGCGGTTAATTACTTCGCGCGCAAGAACAACGTATTCAACAAATACTTCGTCAAGCTGGGTTGGGCCTGGACGACGCTTGCGTTTGTCGGTCTACTGGCTTTTCAGCCTGCTTATGCGTTTGTGCAGGGGAGGCAGCAGCAGCAGCAACAAGGACACCGGCATGAGCACGATCAGGACGGGGATTCGGATAAGCAACAACAACAATATGAAAAACAGCAGTATCAGCTACAGCAACAGCAACAGCAACAGCAACAGCAACAGCAACACCACCGCGTCCGCAGAATCTCCCAAGCCCTCCTCCGCTACGCCCTGGCAACATTATCCTGGTACCTAACGACGCAATGGTTCTTCGGCCCGCCCATAATCGACCGCGGCTTTGTGATCTCGGGCGGGAAGTGTGAGCGGGCCGTTCAGCATGTTGCTTCTTCTTCTTCGTCGGCTTCTTCTTCCGGTGTCGGTGTCGGTGTCGGTTCTGGCGTCGGTGTCGGTTCTGGTTCTAATTCCGCTCCGTATCTCGGTCCTCCTTCCCACTCGACGACGTCGGAGCCTGCGGGGTCGCATTTGGGGACGTTGTTGACGGCGGCGACTTGTAGGGCTGCTGGTGGGGATTGGAGGGGTGGGTATGATGTAAGCGGGCATGTGTTTATGTTGGTTTTGGGGACGGTGTTTTTGGGGTTTGAGTGTGTTGGTGCTAGTGGGTTTCGGGGTGGGTATAAGGATAAGGATGAGGATGGGGAGGTTAAGAAGGTTAAGGGGGATGACCGAAAGGTGGAAGGAGAGGAGGAGAGAGACGTTTTGCAGACTTGGTCGTTGAGGTTCGTCTGGGGGGTTGTTGGGTTGAGTTGGTGGATGCTTCTTATGACTGCTATTTGGTTTCATACTTGGTTTGAGAAGGTTGGTTTTTGTTTTCTACTGTTCTATTCCGTTTCCGTTTCCTTGTCGATGTGCTGAGTGCTGACGGTGTTTCTGCAGTGGTCCGGTCTGCTTATTGCTTTGGGAACGGCTTATATCATTTACTTCTTGCCCCGGGGTTCTGCTCCCTGGAGGGGCGTGGTTGGGTTGCCCGGTGTATAACTACTATAGTAAGGTCGATATGATCCGACTGATGTTTTTGGGATTATTGCTATGCGGTCGATTTGCTCTTAATCATAATCCGTGTATAACATTGATTGACCAGCAGCCTTGAGGAATAGACCGGACGAGATGCTATGTCTTGTCAAGTCAAGTTCAGATTGATATTCATTGCCTGTATATATTGAGACGCATTTAATTCGTGAATATCAAGCAGAATTCTCCCCTTCGTGCTATACCTAACCTACGCCACAGGTTCCGAACCGAGATAACCACGCCCGAAAGCTGTGAGAGATACATACCGTCAGCAACACACACTCCACCAACAAAAAGTAACCAAAAGCAACGAACTCACCTCCGGGAATCAAAGCAGTCGCATACATAGCCCTCGTGATAGGCTTGAGATCATCCTCCGTCAACCCCGCAGCCAACGCGAGATCCATATACGGCTCCCAGGATTGGACGATGGCATCCCCGTAGACTGCGAGGTCGGGGGCGCGTTGGCCTTTGTCTGCTTTCTCCTGTTCGGAGTGACATAGGATGCCTACGCAGGTGCCGAATTCGCGGAATGCGAGACGGTATTTTATGGGTCGTTCGAGGTAGCGGTTTATTTCGAAGAGGTTGTCTGTGTTGTTGTGCGAAGTATAGTTAGCAACCGTCTCATGTCTTCTGAATGAACGCGGATACCTACAAATCTGGTCAAAGCATTTCTCCGAGATGTTTGTGGCCCAGTTCTCCTTATCGGCGAACCAATGCGCTGTCCACAACGACATTCCCAAGTCCAACGGGTCGCTCGAGACGAACTGCTCACCCTTCCTCAACATGACGCGATGATAATCCGAGATCTCCTCCCGCAGCACGCCTCGATTTTTCTCATTAAACTTCGCAGCCGTAGCCTGAAGGAGCCTGAAAACCACATACCCGTCAATCGGGTCTAGATTACCCTCGCTCGCAACAAGCGGACTCGACAGGTCCATCTTCACCTTCCACACCATCCGCGGTGTGTCTGATTTCCGGTTCACGAAGAAAGGCGCGTGGATGGCTTTTGCCAGATTTACCGCTTGGTCATTATGCTTGGGATCGTTCGTTGCTAACGAGAGCCGGTTCAGCGCGAACATCCATATGGTCAGGTAGTGGTGGTATTGTCCGTCGCCGTCCGGACCGCGCTCCTCAAGCTTCCCGATTCTCAATCCCCCGCCTACCGGGTTTTGGTCCGTGGCGCCTGGGAGTCTTGCTCGACCGTCCCTAGTTCGACCCAAGACGTCGTGGACCGTTTCGGCAAGCCGGCGCGCTAGGGTTAGGTATTTGGTGTCCTGTGGCTCCTGGTCATTCGTCCACGTTGAGTCCAAGCCGTCAGTTTGGGCCGTTTCTTGCGTGTCTGCCGCTGTGTTTATTTCTTCTGGGTGAGATTGAGGTTGAGGTGTGTTTTGTTTTTCGAGTTTCTTGTGCTCGCGGTGGAGGGTTATGAGGTTCAGGACGCCGAATGCGTCCGTCCAGAGGTATCGGCCTTTGTGCCCTCCGGAGTTCGGGGGTGGGGTCCAGGTTTCTGGGCTTTTGATTGTGGAGTCTGAGAGGTCGCCGTAGACGGTCTCCACGGCTTGTTGGAAGCGGCTGAGCCGCGGGGAGATGCTGGGGATGTCTTTTGTTGTTGCTGGGGCGGAGGCCATTCTTGTTAGTGGTGTAGATCTCTGGAAGTAGGCTGGTGCTGACGTTGGTAGTTTGGAGATGTATCGGAGTATCTGCATTTAGGTTTCCTTCATCGGATCTTTGCTTATGATTACTGGTCTTCGTTCACTGTGATCGTTTCTCGTATAAAGACCGGCATAATGCCCCATTATGTCCGCGTGAAGTCATGGTGATGGGGACTTGAAGTCATACTGCTTGCCGCAGTCCTTGTCAGCTCCGGCTGGCTGAATTCATAGCATAGAATAGACGCTGAACAATCCAATCGAGGGCTTCGAGGTTCATGCGTTTGCTACTGCAACTGCGACTGCGACCGCGATTACCGCTTATACCGACACTCGCCAGTAACCGTAAATTTAGCTACTCTCCCATCATGGCGCAACTTCAAGAGCTTTTCACCAACGCGGTACGACCGCTCCCGGACATCTCAGACGCCAACTTCGGGTCCCACTTCGACGACTTCGGCAACTACCAGGTCGTCCTCCTGGGCGACGGTAGCCATGGAACATCCGAATTCTACCGGGCCCGGGCGGCCATCACGAAGCGGTTCATCGAAAAGCACGGATACACCATGGTAGGCGTGGAGGCAGACTGGCCCGACGCGGAAGCCGTGGACCGATACGTACGACAACGACCAGGCCCCAAAGCCGGCATCGGAGGGAAAGCAAAGGACTTTGTGCCGTTCGGACGGTTCCCGACGTGGATGTGGAGGAACCGAGAGATGCAGGAGTTGGTGGAGTGGATGCGGGATCGGAATTCGAAGCTGACCATGGAGAAACGCGCGGGGTTCTACGGCCTGGATCTGTATAGTATGGGTGCGTCGATTAAGGCCGTCGTCGACTATCTGGAGAGCGTTGATCCCGAAGCGGCGAAGGCGGCCAGGTCGCGGTACGGCTGTTTGGAGCCGTGGGTGGATGATCCGGCCGCATACGGATTCGCGACGTTGCAAGGGTTGAGGAACTGCGAGGGTGGGGTTGTGCGGATGCTGCGCGACCTGCTCGAGCAGAGACTGCAGTATGTCAGCGAGGGTGAGCAAGACGGAGACGAGTACCACAGCGGCGAGCAGAATGCATGGGTCGTCCGAGATTCCGAGCGATACTACAAAGCCATGTACTACAGCTCCGCGTCGTCGTGGACTCTGCGGGACTCGCACATGGTCGAAACTCTGATGCGCATGCTGCGCAACAAGGGCCCCGGTGCCAAAGCCATCGTGTGGGCGCACAACTCCCACGTTGGAGATGCTCGATACACCTCCATGGGCTCCCGACGGAATGAAGTAAACGTTGGCCAGCTCTGCCGCGAGACTTTCGGATCCGAAAACGTCGCCATCCTCGGCTGCGGAACCCACACGGGCACTGTCGCCGCTGCGCATGAGTGGGACGACGACGTGCAGACCATGAAGGTCCGTCCCTCGCGTAACGATAGCTGGGAAATGCTGGCGCACAACACGGGTCATCCGTCCTTCGTGCTCGACCTCCGTCGCGGTAAGATCAACGGGGACCTCCGTGCCGCCATGGCCGCCGAGAGTCTTCGGCTACAGCGCTTTATCGGCGTGATCTATCGTCCTGATACGGAGAGGATCTCGCATTATTCGCAGGCGTACCTGCATAAGCAGATGGATGCGTACATCTGGTTCGACTGCACCGAGGCCGTGAAGCCGTTGGAGAAGGTACAGCCCAAGACACCTCTGGGTGCCGAGGAGATGTATCCATTCGGGCTGTAAATTGTTCAGTTCTGTTACTGTTATCTTTTCCTCTATCCTGATTCTTGTTTAGATGAGTATATAGATCCAGGTATTCCGTACAGAATAAAAGCAGAGACGTTGATGAAGTTCGATGAGAAGCCAGTTGGCAGTAGGCGAGAACGGTCAGAGACGGCAGAATCCCGGTTGAGGTCACGGGATTGACGTCACGGCAGAATATCACACCGCCTTTGCACCTTCCCGATTGGGATGGTTTGTTTACATTTTCCGTTTTCCGCCAACGTCTTTATTTTTCCTCTTCAACGCTTCAACTTCAACCACTTCAACCACTTCAACCACTCAATCCTCTCTTATAAAAGCTCTGCATTCTTAGTATACGGCTTATACACACTGTCTACCATGGTGGTTCGCCGCTCAGCGCGCTTGAGGGACCGTCAGTCCTCCGAGGAGGTGAGTTCGTCCCACCTCGACTGCCCAGCAACGTCTACTGTATTCGTCCCGTCTTTCCCAAGACCAGACGACCCTATGTCAAGCTATATACAGATACTGATAGCATTTGCGACAGGCTCAAACTCCTGGGCCTCAACCTCGAACTCCCGCAAAACTCGCTACCGTCACGGAACGCGACGAGGAGCCTCCCGCTGCTACTGCGGCTTCACCCTTTGCAACCGTCCCCAAGACTCCCGACCACGATCCCGCCGCTCATATGAAGTCTCCCCCTGCAAAGACGCCTACTACTGCCGATCAGCATTTCCGCCCTCCTCATGAAGAGATGCACCCGAGTAAAGTGCGCCAGAGCACCACCAAACAAGCGGATTCCGGCCTCATCCTAGGTTTCAAACCCGTCAAGAAGGATGCAGATGGAAATGTCATTAAGGAAGGTCTTGCTGAAAGCACGCCAACGAAGACAAGGGGCGCTTCTCCCTCCAACCAGCTCGGAACTCCTGGTTTTGAGTTCAAGTTCGCTTCTCACGAGACCCAGCTCAATGAGGAATCCCAGAAGTTCATGGAGAGCCTTCGCGGTGAAGTCGGTAGGGTTAAGGCTCAAATGATTGCAAATAGGAACAGGCAGGCGAGCGACGAAGAAAGAGCTGCCAGAGTCCAGGGGGACCGAAGATTCGCCAAGCCAAGAAGCGTGGCCGGCCGTTTCGACGCTGCTCACATGGCTCAGTTTAAAAAGATGGATTCTATCGCTGGCCATCCGTCTGCTTTTAGGGCTACACCCGGTCGCTTCCAGCCTGTTAATGGGAGCAAATCTCTGAAGAGAACTAACTCGAAGGCCCATCTGGATGATCAGTCCGAGAACAATCTCACGCCGTCTAAATCGGCTTCCGTTGCTGATAAGCATGCGCGGTCTCCCGCGGCCTCTGATGATCGCGCCAAACGCGTCAAGCACACTAAGACCGATGATGCTTCTACACACCGCCCAGTGCCTACTGAAGGAGATTCTGCTTCCACGAAACCTGCCATTCAGCACCTTAGACCCGCCGTTCGCGGTCCTCCTCGGACTCCAGTGAGATCGTCTACTGCGCGTGCTTCGAGTGTAAAGCCTGCGAGGACCTCGCTGATTCCCTCACTGGCACGATCGCCTGCGACGAAGGCATTCGCTGCGCCACGCACTCCTCAGACTCCGCAGACTGAGTTCAATCCCAAACTTAGGTCTGACTTGCCCACTCTTGGTAACCTCAAATCAATCCTCCGTCGCCACCAACCCCTGTTCTCCAGGGACCCTGCCAAGATTGCAGCGGGAACGCACGCGGCTGCCCCGGACTTCAACTCGACTATGCTACCGCGCCTCGTTGGCGATACATCTAATATTACCGAAATTGTCCAAACTCCGTCTCCAAAGAAGCGCGTCGGATTCAATCTGGGTGCTGAATCCCGCGACGAGCAGCCCCAGCCGTCACCCTCGCCGTCTAAAATCCCAACTGCTGAAGGACGCACTGCGACATCCGACATTGTCTATCCTACGCTGCCAGTGTTGACACCGGAGAAGGAATCCAAGCCCGCTACCCCTGTAGCTGACAATAGCAAGGCGCCAGCAGTCCATCCCGCCCAACCGTCGGAGGCCCCGGATAAGTCAACTCCTCTTCAGGAACTGCCCAATGTTCTTCATGGAATCCAGAACAAGAAGAGACGTCGTGAGGATGTTGACGACAAGGAAGACACGGAGAACATGCCTCCTGCGAAATCCACTCCAGATGCGCGCAGCACGAAGAAAGTGAAGATGGCACCTGCCTCACCGGCTAAGCCACCTACTCCCAGTCCTATCAAGACCCGTCCTATCGCACAAGCTCGAGGTATTCCGGGTCGGGCAACTCCGGGCCGGACAACACCGGGTCGACCAACTCCCGTCCCTGCACACTCCACTCCAAATAAGGGGGCCACCCCAGGACGCGCTGGAACTCCCGCTAGTGCCAGCGCGAAGGGAAAGCCTGTCCTGAGTTTGGACCGGTTGAACATGCTAGCTAAGCCGAAGGGTCGTTAAAACGTGACAATGTCGTTTGTTCAAGAGCCTTTTGCCATACATATCACACTGTACAATACGCGGGTTCTCGTCGATTACTTACGGAAAGAATTTGTTGATCCGTGATGGAGATACTCTAGCCTCCCTGCTTTTCTTCCTTTCGTTTTTACGTTCTTCTGAACATTATTTGGGTGAAGTCTGTTAGTGTAACTACCATTTGTTTGTCTGAGTTTGTTCGTTTTCTTTCTTCTTCTCTGTTATTTTGACGCTTGGGCGAGCGAGCATGGGCAGTTAGGGATATGTTTTTTGGCGCAGGCGTTGCTTAGCAGCCTTCTGATCGATTTTTTGATTCTGTTTCTTTTTACCCCGAATGACTTCAGTGAGCAACAGGCTTTATTGTCATCATGAACATAGGGCATTCATGTTTCAATGTCGATGCTACCGTGAATGTATGTCTGGTGAATCTAACCAATGCAGGAGCTTTCATGGTCTTTATTGAGGCATCCTTTAGAAGCCGCCTGTTCGTGGATCTGTACTGATACTGTACTGAGGAAGAATCGTGGAACGAAATCGAAGTTAGGGCTACATACAAAAACTCCCTTGGATTTGATTCAACGCCGTATCCTTTCTGTCAATCCCGCTAACATACAGCTGGTAATAGTAAGACAACATTATTGAGAATAACAAAATATCAATGTAAGCCGCCCATTCTTTGCTAACAACAAAAGCAATTGACCAGCAGAAGACAAATCAATCGGTACATGTAACTGTCACCATCCATTCCACCCCATCCATGCCATCTATCCTTTTCGATCACCGGAAACAGGAAAAGACAAAGAGAAAAAGAAATCAGAAACAAAAACACCATCACAACGCACTCACTCGATTCGTTCTTGGGTTCGATCACTCTATCTCACCCCTTCATCGAAGCCAAGAACGAATCCAGGTTAAACTCCTCCTGATACTGTCTATCATCCCAGAGCTCGCCGAGGTCATCCAGCCAGCCCTTCTTCCCTTTCTCCTTGACCTCGCCGTCGATATCGACCATGTCGACCTCGTTCGCGCCGTCTTTGGGCTTCTCTGCTGTGTCGGCGGTTTCGCCGAGGTTGAAGAGGTCGAGTAATTGGTCTGTGTCCATTGTGCCCAGGCCGGCGTTTTGCTGGTTGACCACTGTGGATGCGACGTCGATTTTGAAGCGTTGGAGGCTGGAGAGACCGGGTTAGATATGTGTTTTATTTCATTCAAATGAATGGTATAAATCAAGAAGGGGTGGGGGGGGGAACCGCTATGACTTACTTCAGAATCTTCTCCTCTAACGTTCCTCGCGTGATTAGCCGGTACACATTGACAACCTTCTTCTGACCAATACGGTGTGCGCGGTCCATAGCCTGGATATCCTTCTGTGGATTCCAGTCGTGCTCGACGAAAATGACAGTGTCCGCACCCGTCAGGTTCAGACCGAGACCGCCAACGCTCGTAGTCAGGAGCAAAACGTCGTAGCTGGGGTCAGTGTTGAACCGGTTGACGATGTCCTGGCGTCGAGCGGCTTCCACGCTGCCGTCAAGACGGAGGTACTGGACCGAGGGGAGCAGTTTCTTGAACACGTCGTTCTGCACAATGTCTAGCATCTCCTTCATCTGGCAGAAGATGAGTGCCCTGTGTGGGCTGACGTAGCTTGCGCCTGTGTCCAGTTCGCCTTGGGGAGAGGGATTGTATCCGATGCCACAGTCTCGGAGCAGGTCGCGTAGAGCAGTGAGCTTGGGCGCGTGCGTCACGTCGCGTACTGACGAATTCTTCGAAGCGAGTTGGCTCTGAATTTCTCTATACTGCTTGTGTCCCTCTTTGACAACCAGCGCTGGTGAATTGCAAAGACGACGCATGTATTGCAAGGCCTGGAAAATATGCTCCTTGTCGGCTCGCTCTGAGCTGCCAATTTTCTCCGCAAGGTTCTTCTGTTCCTTCTTGGTAAAGGTTTGGAACAAAGTCTTCTGCAACTCGCTTGGGTCGCAATAGTAGTTCTGTATGATCTTGGGAGGCAAGTCATTCAGTACTTCCTCCTTCAGACGTCGCAGCAAAAACGGTAGCACTTGTTTATGCAATGCTTCGACCGCTAATGCTCCGGCTTCTTGTTCCTTCGAAGATGACTTGCCAAATCGGCTCGCTGCAATCGGCTTCGCGAAGCGGTCCAAGAAGACCTTCTCCGTGCCCAGGAAGCCGGGCATCAGGAAGTCAAAGAGCGACCACAGTTCCAACACGTTGTTCTGAATGGGGGTACCCGACAGAATAAGCCGATGGTTGCTTGCAAGACACTTGACAGCCAATGTGATTTTCGCTTTCGGGTTCTTAATCAGATGGCCTTCGTCAAGTACACAGTAGTTCCAGCTAATCGGAGACAGGATGTTGGTATCGTTTCGGCAAATATCGTAAGATGTGACCACAATATCTGCCGATGCAAGAGCGCCTTGCAACCTCGAACGTTCCGCCGGCGGACCAACGTAAGCGACGCAGGAAAGGAACGGTGCGTATTCTTTGACCTCTTGCTGCCAATGTCCAGACACCGACGGCGGGCAGACAATCAACGAAGGGAGTTTTCTGGAATCTGTTGATTGAGAGCGGGCATACTCTTCAGCCCTAATATGATGGTCACTAGCGACCATGCATATTGTCTGCAGTGTTTTACCAAGACCCATATCGTCGCAGAGAACACCATGTAGATTGTAGCGATTAAGGAATGCAAGCCAGTTGACACCTTCTTGCTGGTAGGATCTAAGCTCGGCCTTGATAGAAACGGGGATCTGGAACTGTTCCACTTTGCGAACATCCAGCATTTGAGCCATAAAGTTTCTTTCTCGATCACGCCCCTTTAGCATCTCCTCGGAGAACCCAGGCGGGTCGGGAATTCCGGCTTCGAGGGGTACGAGTTTAACGAGGGTCGCGAACGACGTTGTCGCCAGAAGTCGCACGTCGTTATCGTGATCACTCATTCTACCAAGAACCGGCACGACTAGGAAAATGACATACGGTAGGATCCCATCTTCCATCACATTGATAAGGTGATAGATGCACTCGATAGCTCCCTGCCGGTGATGGACGTCAAAAGCATTATTGATGGTGGGTAAGACCTTCTCTACCAACATCGTCATACCATCAACGATTATAACGCTGCAGATAGTAGCAAAGCACTTGGCTGCGGTGTATCGGATAACAGACAGCTCGCATTGTAACCCCTGGGCGACGATTGGCATAAGACCGACAATCCACGGATGAAGGCCAGGATCAAATTTGGGAAGCAACGCACGTAACGTAGACAATCCGTCCACAATCTCTTGACCCAATTCATTGTCTGGATTAAGGATATCCTTTGGAAGTTCGCTGCCAAGATAATTCTTCAGTGGATTCTCAATCAAGGAGGCAAGCGTAGGAACCTTCTCTAATAGCTGCGGACCAAACTTGATAGCAAGTTGCTCGAGGGCGTCCTTAGCGCCCCTTCGCATGATCCGGGCCTCTTTGGCTTCTTTCTCATACTTGGCAGCATCCGCGTAATCCCGCCGATCCTCTTCTTTGCGGAGTGATAGTATCGACCTGTCCAGGTGGGCATTGTGGTGGAATTCGGGTGTCTCAGAAGTGTCAATACAGCAGTACTTCACCAGGTTACCAATGACCTTATCTACCGGTCCACGCTTGGCAGTCGTGGTGTAATATTCAATAAGGGTGGCAACAGCCGTGGCAGAACGATGCTGAAGCTCCGCATTCTCTTCTTTCTTGACACTGTCCATCATGCCTTTGATAATGTGGCTTGGCTTCTTAGGAACGTCATGCATTGCCACCAACGCGCCTGCTGCAGCAGCTCGAACACGCAGATCTCTCTGTTCTTTGACGAATCTAGCTTCACCAATAGCATATTCGGTGGTTGTACGGGTATCATTCAGAACTTGCAGAGCGGTGACTCGTTGGGCTGGTGTCATGCTCTTCTTCAGCCGTTCGAACTCCGGTCCCACAATCTTCTCGGCATCAGCCAGAGAAAATGCACTTGGACCTGCTTCAGGATCACCCTGAACGATAACAGCGAGAGCGGGCAACTTGGTGACGTGCGCATGGTCTCTAAACGTATTAAGGAGCGAATGGCACTGTGCGCGAGCGACGTGAAGGTAGCAGGCAATATCACTGTACCATGAAGGACGGTCTGATTCGATGATAGGGCGCAAAGCATCACACAAAGCCGAAGAATACTTATTCTCAGGTCCTGAGCGCTTGGCATATTCCTCAATTATCATCGCCGAGGAAAGCTGAGAGGTAGATGCGGGGAGACTGAGACCATCCAGGATGGACGGGAAGAGACTGGGGAGTCCGTTCTTATCCCAGTAAGCAAGTAGTTCACCCAAAGCCCTAGCAGCGTATACTTTCGACCTCAGTATCGTATCAGTACCGACCAAGTCAACATCACCTTGAAGCATATGTCCATCGACATTATGAGAAGACGACGACGACGGTGGTGGCTGAGGTGCTGCTTCTTTCTTGTCAGACCTCCGCCTACGCCCTCTGCCCGCCTCAGGAACACCACTGGGCGAAGACCTAGCGGGGGCAGCCGCACTCATCGAGAGGGGATTGCCAGACGGCTTAATGAACAGTGACGCGTTCATAGGAATGGGGTATCGAGGGACACCAAATGGACCCATTGTCAATGTCAATAGTGGTTGGACATTGCCCAACAACCCTGCTTGTGACTGGAAAAACCCGCGGCCTTCCAGGGCTTTTAGCAATTCGGACCATACTTGAAGGGACAGTTTCAGAACATCCTCGTTCCGCTCAACTAGTAGATTCTGGAATATCAGCCGTGTCGCTCTGCCATCCACCCAGTCATTTGTCCCTTCGCCTTCCAACTGTAGAAATGTCATGAGAGCGCGTAGGACAGCGGACCGTACACCAGTAATCGTATGTCGCAAGAAAGGATAGAGGCGAGGGACCAGTTTCTCAAAGGACGACTCAGCATTGTTGGCAGCGTTTGCTTTCATCGCATCGAGCACCTGGCGGAAGGTACAGAGCTTGGCAAGGAGATCCATGACGGAGCCGGTACTGGCGCTGAGATCGTCCTGCAAGTTCGATAAACACTCCCAAACTATGTTCATGAGATGACTGAGGGTGTTGGTGCGAGACACGACTAATTCCTCTGCGATCGGGATAAGAGTTGCTGCGCTTACGGACCGGACATCGTCATCCCAATCGCACAAGCCCTTCATAACAGCTTCCAGCACGCCGTCCATCAAATTAGGATTATTAATGAGAAGGTCCTTGCGAACTGCAACCAAGTACCGGAGTCCGATCATACCACCGTGGCAGACTTCCCAGACCGGGCGATCAAGGTCTAGGTCCGTTTGCATGATGACGCGGTAGAGGCATCGATAGACGGAAATGACAGACTCGGAGGGCAACTGTGAAAGCAGCGCACCCAAAGTCTGACCCACAGTCTCTCTGATGGGAGCCACGACGTTGTCCGATATGTAGTCGCCAAAACGATCTAGGATCAAGACGCAGAGGAGACGACAGGCTAGGTCATCCAACCATTTCCGGTTGCAGTCGTCATTTTCGGATTTAGTCTTGCCATGCACACGCCCTGCACCCGCGCCCTGCACTCGAACAACCTCTCTCAACGCCATTGCCGCGCCGTGACGGACCTCCCAAGCAGGATCAAACAGGTCGACCATGAGGATCTCGCACATGTGTTCATACGGCCATTCGAGGCCTTGCTCGTCCATATCAGGTTGAACGATTGGGTTCTCTGGAACCGATGTACCTTTGAATTCAGTAACGAGCTTCGAATCGTCATCGTCGCCGCTTCGATCCAAAGAGAAGTAGTCCTGGTTCACCTCACCGTCGCCATTTTCCTCCGCCTTCACTGGAAGGGGCGTCGAGACGGACGGGGTCGCCACAGCCTCTGAGGTCTTCCGAGATGATAAGTCGACCACTCTAACTTTACTGGCACCTGCCTTGGCACTTAATTTGTTCTTTCGCTTCAGCTGGTTCAACTGCCGCTTGCTCAGGCCCGCGTCATCTCCGTTTGTATGCTCCAAAGGCGACTCGGGAATCTGCGGTCGAGACAACGTCGGAACAATCGAATCAGATTTCGTTGGTTTCATGACAAGATCATTATCGTCAATTAAATCATCATCAATATACTTGCCCGCGAGGCCAAGACGAGACGTCAGCGTTTTCTTCTGATGTTGCAACCTAGCTGCAGGTTCCAAGCCAGCCAGAGAGTATTCGTACTCCTTGCCAGCACTGCCCAGCAGCCTCTTGCCATACTTCAGAATGGAAGTGATGTCAAGAGATTCGAGGCGGAGCAAGTCATCCGACGGTGACAAGTTGTCGTCTTCCGACTTGATCTTAACGTCTTCACCCTTAACCTCTTCATCCTTCTCATCCTTTATTTCTTTAATCTCTTTATCGTCATCCTTGTTTGGGTCATAGACTTCAGTGTTGGAGACGATCAAGCCGATAGCCTTAGCAGCAGCAGTCCTGGTATCCCAAGATTTTGACTTTAGGTACGGCAGAATACGGCCCAGGAGATTAAAGAGCTCGTCGGGATGTTGCTTCTGCACATCAGCTAACTGCTGAGCAGCGGTATTTCGGATGACCGGGGTGCTTCCAGTCTCCAGTAATCTGCGATCACGGGATTGAGCGTCCGTGATTGGTCAGTTATTGGTTCCTATTTTCGATAAAAAGTGGGACGCAAGGGCCAACTCACGTGACCAAGCGATCGAGTCTAGACGAAAATGGGTTAGTGTCGAGCTAATGGAGTCACGAAAAGACATAAAAGCACGCGATTGGCTAGTCGGAGGGCCTTCCTTACCTGGAAGTCATGGCGCTTGGTACGCCGTCACTTATTGCAGCGACGCGCAGACCAGTCGGGATAAGTAGTTAAAAAGTAAAACGAAGGTAAAAAAAGGGAAGTATAAAAATGAGAGACAGAATAAAAAATGGATGAAAAAAGAAAGAAGAAAAAAAAAAAAAGATAAATACACCCAGACGCCAATATAAAAGTAAAAGTCAAGTGAAGCAAAAGTAAAAGCAAAAAACGCGTGAAGCCGCTAAAAACACGGAGGTTTCCTGGTGGATGCAGCAGAAGATTTTATAAGCGGGAAGGGAATCGAGGTCACGCCGGCGGTTTATATCCTTATTGGGACTTTCCTAACTTTTCTTTGGCCATGTTTGCACTTTGGCACTATTCCTGTTTGGGCGTTAGTGCCTCCACTTTATCCAAAGCCTTTGTTGTCACGTGGCGTGAATGCCTGATACTTATTTTGATGCCTGAGGATGCCGGTTCGTTGCTTTTTGGACGATAATTTTAGACTTGGATTCTTTTCTTTTCTTGTCCGCCGTCTACGTTTCGGTATGAGGCTGTCTGTTGTTGCTTGATATACCGCATCGTTTATCCAATATGCCCATGTTGTCCATCTAAGGTCTGGAATCTTGAAGTCGACGATCTCCCGACTTCATAGGTACATTACACTCCGTATCTTCTCCGTACAGAGTAAAGCCGTGGCTCTGCACAAAGTCTGAACCCTGGTGTTTGAACTCTGGAGTCTACTCTGTACCATGAGCTTATTGCAACGGGTGCCAAGATCCTCACAGCCTCATCAGTCATCACAATTATCCCGGTTTGCATAATCCCGAGAAGACCCCGGCTATGTGAATTACTGTCGCTTCACGGAACAAAAGGACAAGAACAACATACGCTTTCTGATAGAAGGATTTCGAAATCAAATATGCTGGTCATTAATTCTGTACACTCCAGTGCGAGACGTACTCAGCCGTGGCTTGAGCAATAGGACATCATTCAGCGCAGTATCGAAATGTCACATCGATCACGACTCTCCTCCATCATCACCACGCATCTTCATGTTCGCTCCATGAAGGCGGCCGCTTCTTCCTCCTTTCCTAATAGACCAAGACTCCGGATCTGCTCTGCCTTGGGTGCATTCTCGCGGGGATGTGCCGCTTCAGCTCTTCGGAACGCAGCTTGCATTTTCATCGTCCGTAGAGCCTATCAATGATTTAGAGAAAATCAAATCGTCAGATCAACCGTCTGATAAGCGATTATCCGTATATCGTGTCGATTGCTCATAAGGGATGATGCGTACTTCTTTTCGATGATGCAGGCATTCGTAGTAATCTTCCAATGCAGGCGCGCACTTCTTCTTTCCAGTGTCACCCTCTGAGCCATTCACGACATAGCAACCAAGGACTTCTTGCCAGAAGCCAAAGCAGCGGGACGGGCCTGGAGTATTGCTGACGGATTAGCGAGGAGTTTCGTAAGTAGGTGCTGAGATACGAGATGAGGCCCCTTAAGCGGCGCAATTGAGCCAAACGAAACAGTGAAAGGACAAGACAGTAGAAGACGACGTACCGCCGTGGAGTCCGAAGCCAGAAGCCATTTTCAGAGACCTGATGGGTATGGAGAGGGCAAAGACGGTCGTTGATATCCGGGGTAAACAGAGGAGACTCTGGCTGGGGATTCGGAGAGTGGTCCGAGCGTCACCTGACGTCTCAGAGTTAGCCTACCGGTACAAGTGTACTACTATAACCGGCACTATCAGAAAACAACATCTCACTTCAACCACCAGAATGACTGCTTGGGAAGGCCTCTCTAATGCCCATATAATCCTCCTCGCGACTCATCTGTGTGCTAGCGGGCGTGCCGTGGTCAGCTTACCACAATTACAAGCCCACTTCCCCCATTGCCTCCCAATAGAGCGCATCTTCCGCATCATTCTGACCTTCCTCCCCGAGAGCACGGAGCCCCAGCTATATATACCCGTGATTAAAGAGCTGGTTGAGGGGACTCGGTCTCGGTCGCTTGATGACATCGATGTCTCTCCCGTGAAGAATCTCTCCGTGACGACTGCGCGGAAACAAGTGCGAAGGCTTCATCTGCTCCCGCTAAGGTGTCCAAGCGACGACGACGGCGACGACGATGGCAACTATAACGAGGACGGACATTCTACTACGGACTCTCTTACCCTATTTCTAATTCATCGAGCGTATTTAATCGACTCCGAAACCGCTTTACAGCCGCTAGTCTTAGAACTCCTCCTTCCTTTCTACGAACATTCGCCGAGAATTCGAACATGGTTGATTTCCAGTCTATTGCCTCTGCTCCGGATAAACTATGAATACTATCCCAGTAATGATGAGATGCTATCCTTGGAAGCTTTGGAAGCCATGGATGATAATACGGCTATTAATGTATTCCTCTCAATGACGGGTCCCCAAAGAGACAGCATGGATTTGGCCAAGAATCTGCGCGGGCTTGTTGGTCCCTTGTTGTATGGTAGTAATAGGTCGAAGCGACGGAGGCTCAACGAGGCCGCGCGATCTAACTCCATTTCCCTTCCGTCGACCGAAATTGAGCATCATGAAATACAACAGTCTGGCTGGGAAAGTGTCAATGAGTGGTTGCTATCGCAGAGTCCTGTTGACTATGGAAATGTCGTGGATGCCTTTGCCAACTGGGATGGTCCTGAAGATGTGGACCTGGGAGGCTATGTGGATGACAATGAGCAATTACAGTCCGACCAACGTGCAAATTCGCGAACCCGATACGGCCAGACGGGCCTTGCTGCCATATACGCAAACCCCGACTCTGGCAAGGCTTCCCTGGATGGCTCTGTCCGGATACTCATGCGAGTATCCAGGTTGCTTGATCTTGAGGAATTTACAGTTCTCTCAATGAATGGTTCCGCATTTCCTTCGGTCAACTTCGACGCGAGCTCGATTTCCTCAGTATCAAGGGCCCTCCTGCTGCAGAATGCTCTTCTAGCCCCTTCAAATCCGTTTACGAAACCTTCAAAGCTGTCGATATTTTTCCTCAGCGCCATCCTCCTTTCCCTGCAGACATTAAACGAACTTGGCCATAGCATCCCATGCAGAATAGGAGCCGGCACAAGCATTCATAGCAACGAAGAAAAACAGTTACAAGAGCTGCAAGGCGTCGTGTCGTCTATCACGAAACAGAACAAATCCCGTGACTGGAAAAAGGCCCGGCTGCAGCTACTTTGGCTTCGAAATTGGCAGACACAGCATGCTGGAGAAGAGAATACCGCGGTCCCGGAATACCATGGTCTTTTCTGGAGGATACCGCTGGAGACGGTAGAGATTGAGATTTTCAAAGCGCTGCTGGCAGTCAGAGGTAAGACAGTTCTTTTGCGCGAACAGGTTTCGTTTTCGGTGGGTGCTAATACACTTTGAAGAGTACCAACTGGCCGTGGATATCTACGTGAAATCCAAATCCTCGCCTCTTAGTCTAGCCCAGGTGGAAACGGCTGTTCGCGATGCCATTTTCGTGGCGTATGACAATGCGAGCAACGGGAACAAGACACGAGGCGGGATGAAGAGGGCTCACGATATGTAAGTCGACCTGTGGCCAGGGTATTCTCTCACAAAGCTAACGGCTTGCGTTCAACAGCCTTCAAGCATTCCAACCGTGTTTCCCGGATTCCGTATCTCTCAAGCAAATCCAAGCATTGATAGCAGCAACTCACGCTCTGTCATTCTACTCTCTTACCCTCCAGCATGGCGTCCCACTCCAACCAGTCAGCATACGCGTCCACTCGGACCCCCTGTCCTTGATCGAAAAGGTACTCAACCAAAACCGAAAGGGCTACACTAACCTCGACGACCTTTTATTCATCGGGAGAAATCTAGTCGCAGCCGGTCTCCCAACCTACGCTTCATCCGACGTGGACACTCAAAACGAGGCCCCAATCCAAGGCGACGACGCCACAATCACGGCAGAACGCCGCATCATCTCCTCATCCATCTCATCCGCACTAACCTCCAACGACTTCGGCACCGCATACTCCTACATCATGACCCGCATAGCAACCCCCTCCTTCCTACTCCCACCAAAACCAAAACCAAACTCAAAACCAACCCCCTCAACACCCCCAAAATCCAAAGACGACATATCCTGGCGCGCCGTCTACAATGCCGGCCGATACCGACCCCCCACCACCACCACCACCCCAACAACAACAACAACAACAACAACCCCCCAAATAACCCACCTCACCCAACGCATGGAACTCCTCTCCCTCGCCCTCCTCCTCACCCCCTCCCCCAACCCCCTCCCCGAGATCCTGGGCGTCTGGCGCCGCTGCGACGAGGAGCTGACCGTCCTCCACGCGCGCGAGTCTGAGGACGCCGACGCCTGGGACGCGAGGGGCGATGATATCCTCGGCCCCTCACCCTCCCTTCCACCCTCAACCGTCCCTGGCGGGTTTGGGCCGTCGGATTCTGAGCGGGATGCGCTCGAGACTGAGGCGTGGCGGGCTAGGCGGGCGCGGGTTGGGCGGTCGGGGTCGGGGTCGGGGTTGGTTCAACCGGATCGTGCTGGTTCTGCTGGTGGTGAGGATGAAGCGCCCATGGGCCTCTTCGAGGTCGCTAGGGGTGCGGCTATGGCGTTTCGGAAGAATACGTTCCCGCTTCGTGGGGCTGGGGCCGGAGCTGGTGCTGGAGCCGGGACTGGTACCGAATCCGACTCCGCATCCGAATCCAAAGTGAACATGAACATGGGCAGTCCCAGTCCTCGACCGGAATCTGCGACTTTCGACTCACCGCGACCAAGCCAGGATCAAGAGCGGGAATTCGTCCGTGATCAGGATGGTCGGGTTCGGAAGAGGGATGTCGTTAGTAACATGGTTACGGGTGGTTTGGTGAGTGGGATTGGGTGGGTTTTGGGTGCTCAGCCGGTTAATCAGAGGGAGCAGTAGTAACTATAGTATGATACCTATGTTGCAGTGGCTTTATTTTGCGTTGGTTTGCTCTTTCTTTTCCAGTCGTGTACATATCATATATTGGTCGTTGCTCGTTTACTGGGTTGGTTTGTTTTGGTATATTAATCTGTATCATATAGTGAGAGGCTTCGTTCTCATTCTTCTCTACATGGACTATCCCATCAAATGGCTTGTATAACCAAGAATATATATACCTGACATCCCCAAAAAGGCGCAACCGCTATGTATGTAGTACTATATAACGAAGCATCTGCCAGTCAGTCACGGTTGACACTTCGACGGCACAATGCAAGGAGAACACTTGAACAATAAGTAACCAGGGAGAAAAGACACTAGTAATATCATATACCATGAGATGAGAAAACACTTCTCGATCTGAACTGACCTGATCTCGATTTCAAAAAAAAAAAAAAAAAAAAAAAAAGTATGAAGTATGATAGAAAATATATCACGGAAAAGCGAAAAGAAAGAGAAGAGAAGAGGAGAAAAGATTTATTCGGCCCATCCCCAAACTTGTTTCAGGAAAGCTGCCATGTTCACTTTTTTATTCCTCATGTCCAGCATCCAGGGATGTTCCAGCATCCGCCACGGGGTGGCTCTTCGGGATTGTTCTTTTTCAAGGCTATTGGTGAAATGTCAGCTGCAGCCCTAAACACAACACAGACATAGATATACAAGGGACAAGCAAAGGAATGAAAATAAAACATACCAACACTCAATAAAATACTTAAAGTTATCAGACCACCGCACCTTATTCTGCGGCTCATCCTTCAGTTTCGGAATCGGCTGGTTGACAATGTACGTGAGGAGTTCTATTAAGTTGGCACGGGGCTGCATCTCGGTGCCATCTGCCGGGAATGGGAATCGGTGCTGGGCAACCTCGAGCAGAGTCACGCCGAGGGACCAGACGTCGGAGGTGATCGTGTATGACTGGCCTGTGATTCGTTCGGGAGCCATGTAGTATGATGTGCCGATGAAGGTGTTGGCGTCGCCTTTCGTGCCGAATTCTCCGCTGACGCCGAAATCGCACAGTTTGACTTGGCCGTTGCGGCAGAGGAGGATGTTGGATGGCTTGATATCTGGAGAGTTGAAGTTAGTGTGGTTTCGGTTTTACGGGTTGCCAGAAAACGTAACATACCTCTGTGGATGATCTTCCTGCTATGAAGATATGTCAACCCGTTCAAGACTCCATCTGCGACCTTGCCTAGGACTTTCTCGCCGGTTCGGCCGCCGAGCTTCTTCACCTGCTTGTAGATGCCGTCGAGACTGCCACCCTCGCAGAACTCCATGATAATCGAAATCGTACCCGAAGACTTATCCATGAACGCTCCATAATAGCGACAGATGTGTCCAGACGCACAGTCCTTGTTGAAATTAAGCTCTCTGATAATTTGCTTCTTCACGTCCGGATTCGGATCTGTAGTGATAATCTAAATCAAGAATATATAGTCAGTATCGTATGCGTACAACCTGTCGGAACCAGATAGAAGAATTACCTTGAGTGCAAATACCGTCTTCCCTTCCTTCAGCCTACACCTCGTCACAGCACCTCCAGCACCCTCCCCCAAGCCTCCCAATTCCACAATCATCTTCTGCTCACTAGCAGCCAACCACCCCTCATCATCCAAATCCTCCGCATCCAACGGCCTACCCTTCTCCAGACTCAACTTCTCCAAATCCGGCAGAAGCCCATTCACATCGCTCTCTCGCTCACCAGCCATGGGCTGCCCGCCTTCCCGGTCCGAGTATACAGAGCTAATCGCAGAACCCGGGACGCTGCCTCGACCGTCCACGTGAGGGAAAACCCCCGGCCCCTTTTGTACGTTGAACATGTCGGGACCCGTAGCGAGAGCTGGCAGGACGGGTCTCCCCGCTGGTTTCTCGGCATTCCCGCCTCCGCCCATGGGGGTTGCAAGTCGGAGTTTCGGGGCGGCTGGACGGGCGGATGGGCGTTGTTGTGATGGCAGCGGTATTGGTAGTGGTGGTGGTTGTGGGTGTAGTTGTTGTGGTTGTGGTTGTGGTTGTGGTTGCGGTTGTAATTGCTGTTGCGGCAGGGGAGGGACGGCATGGTGTTCGGGGATGACTGATGCTGTTGTTGTTGTTGCTGCTGCTGTTGATGCTGTTGCTGTTGCTGTTGCTGTTGTAGCAGTAAGGCCAGGAACAGGTCCATTGCTGACATGGCCGTTCTGAGTGACTGGTCTGCTGTTTGGCAGCGGGGGAATTCCCAGGGTGAGCTTCGGAGGTGTGCGTGTTGAGTGGCCGTCGTTTTTGTGGCCGGGAACCGGGGGTCTGAGAAGCGGTACTGGTGACGAGGAAGAAGAAGAAGGAGGCATTATATTAGGAGAAGACGAGGAGAGGATATTAGGAGGATCGTTTATGGGTTTCTTTAGATGACTCGGATCGGGGGGGTCTATATGGTGGTGGCTGTTGTTGTGGTGGTGGTTGTGGTTATGGTTATGGTGATTGTTCTGCTGGCCATCGCCAGGCAAGAACAGTTCATTGGGATCCGAGAGAGCAGCCATTACTGCCGGGGGGTCTTTTTAGGGGGGAGTCGTGGACGTCGTCGTCGCCGGGGACGGAGGGATGAGGGGAAGTAGCCTCTATACTTAGCAGGGATGATGATTTGTTACGGACGGAGGAAAACGGATGCGGTTCTTCGCATCAGGTACGATATTAGCTAATAACGAATGACGGGCATTCAGAAGGAAAAGAAGACCGACTGAAAGAACGATCGAAAACGGAATATAAAAAAGGAAGAAAAGAGAGAGAATGAAGAGGCATGAAGTGTACGCGTTGAGGTTGATTGAGGCATCTATCAGGCATCATCATACTTCTTTGGGCATGTCAACTCTCTTCCGAGGTTCAACATGATATGATACTATCGGAGACTGGCAACTACAATCCCAGCACAATCTCCTTCAGCCTCTGAAAGTCCGGCGTCCCTAATCCAGTCGCCGGATCCCATCCAGCAGTCGAATTCCAACTGGCCCCCGGAATGACGCTGGCTCCTGGAATCGTCTCTCCCTGCTGCATATCTATCCCAGTGCAACCCTTAGAACCACCGTGCGTGACATCGTTGAATCCCTGCTGATTAATGTGATAAAGCAACGGGTTCAGGAAGCCCAGTGCGGGTTTCTTGGCCCGCAGACGCGCGTCGTTGAGTAGAGCCACGATTCCAGCAAAGGTCGGACTGGCTGCCGAGGTTCCACCAGTTATATACTTTTTGCCGGCTTGAACGATCTTGTAACTATTTATATCCGAAAGTAAACCGTCAGAATCTTGTCAAAATCTGAGCATATGGGCTGAAGACAGTTGCTGCTGCTGCTGCCGCCGCTGCTGTCACTTACCCCGGTTGCAAACTGTGCGCAGACACATCCGGAAATCCACGGCCACTGAAATTCGCATACTTCGAATACTCTTCCTTCGTCTTAGGATCAATCTGCTTCGACAGGTATGCCTTCACTGCCTCTTCCTGGTACGACGGACGGGCGAAGTAGTTGCTAAACCCGCCGGATGTCTTAGTCCATGCGGCCACCGGATTGATTCCCTGCGTACCACCGACTGCAGTGACATAAGGGCAAGTCCCCGGAAACTGCGGTGTGAATTGAGGTGTCTTCTTTCCGTCATTAGACTGGCAAGGGCCGCCGACGCCTGTTTCGTTTTTATCGTCAGAATCAAGAAAACAACGCAGAGAAAACAGACTGTTTATATACCGGTATCTCCAGAGGCCTCCAAGACTGAAACACCCCGCAAGCCCAGTAATCCAATCAAGTTGCAGACTCTCTTTGCGTAGAATTCAGGCACGGTCTTGTCTTGATTAGCGCACATGTCGAAAGTTGTAATTCTTTTATGTATGACGTACCTGCTCGTCGTCTCCGTACGAGTTTGTAATTACTTGAGGAAGCTTCGAATTTGGTCGGGACAGAAGATACTCATAGAAAGAGAGAAACGGTTCGTTTTCATTCTGCGACGGTTTGGGTTGTTTCGCATTGGGGTCAAACGGACTGAGGATTTTAACATATTAGCCATTCAATTTCGCAACCGGTACGTATGAACAGGGCAAACTCACGCATTTCCAACAGTGATATACTGAACGACCGGCAATGGGTGAATAATCCCGATAAGGGTCTGAACGTCCAAATTCGCTTCGTCAGTCTCAACAGAGGACTTGTTTTGTCTATGGATATTCGCGTTGGTAAGCTCGGTGGTGAAATTCTGCAATGTGATGTTGTTGGCCTGTTCAAATATCTTAAGATCCGAGGAAGAGGCCTCCTGTCCTATGAAGCTGCCAAATGCAATTTGACTCCCAGACTTAGGGACTGGGACGTAGTCACCGATATTGTATAGAGTTTTCAGGCATGCCGGGGTGACCCCCTGCCGACAAGACTGCTCAACGGAAGAATTGGACGGAGGCTGCACAGGACCCGCATGCGGCACGTCCTCCGTAGAAATCGAGGCAGTCTTCTCCTTTTCGAAGTAAGTTGTGGGCAAGACCAAGTTGATATCATTGACAAGGTGGTCAGGAACAGAATAACTCAGTGTGCGCAATTTCTCACTATTTCCATTCGAATAGTAAGCAAAGCTGGCGTTCAGGAGCTTATTCGCCGTACCGACATCGGTCGAAAACTCGACGGAACCGCCCACGCCGTGGACTTTGGGAATACCAGCCTTTTTCAGCCAGGAAACGACAGGCTCGTTGTCGGCCGGAGGAAAAAGGGAATTGACCTGCTTTTGGTCCAGGTATTTTCCATATTCGGGGCTTCCCGGGGTCGACACGGAGCCCAGCTTGCTCTCGAGTTTGTCCAGGTTCTTGTAGTGCAAGGCAATAATGAGGTCGATTGGAGAGGAGGCATTGGCGTCTCTGGTTTTGGACCAACCACTAGGGGGAGCAGGCAATTGTTCATGAACCGCACCCAAAGCAGGCACGAGCAGATTCAGGAAGAACCCGGCGCATACGAAGGTGCGAATGAACATGACAACAGGCCGGTTTGTTGACTTTCAGAACCGCTTATAGAAGAGAAGCGCAAAGAGAGGAATGCGAATGAGGGACCTGCATAGGTACTTATAGCATGCCCGAAGCCGCAGCTTCAAAGCAGCATGATAGAAGATGATTTGTAAATTGTCACGGTTGGCAACCGCTTGCTAGCAACATGGACAAAGACTTGGACTTGAAACCGTGACCGTAACATGGATTTCTATGCTTTGTCTTCGTGGTCACTTAAGTTAGCAATTGCGCAGTAAAGAATACTCCGCAGAGAGCCGTGAACAGGCAATTGATACATCCTTCTTCGAGGTTTCGACTCAGAGGAAGATCGCTTGCCAACCTTCCTGGAGAAGTTAGGGCAGGGAATATCATGGAGCAGTCCTTGTATGCTACCGAGTAAAGTACAGTAGCACAACGCTGTGTCAGAAAAGAGTCCTTAAGTCTGACAATTCTTTGTTAGATTGATCTGTCAGTCCTGATGATTATGAATTTCCAGAGCGACGATATAGAATGAGCAGGAGTCGTTGAATATTTGAAATCGTGGTCACGGGGATGTCTGATGTCTGTCGGTGCAACGGCCCGATTTTCATCCGCTAAGGTCCGACTGACTTCAAGTCCTGTCCATCTAATTGCCTCTACTACATAGTAGTCTGCCAATAATGCCGCCAACAAGGGCAAAACCAGCCGCCATAGTCATACGTTTGCTCTCTAATTAAATGATTTTGACGTCTCTGAGAATGCTCTTACCGACCCTCAAACCATTTGCAAGAGGCCTACACGATGCCTCCGCCGCACGCGTCTCAGCATCGCTCGCGCGAAACGATGCGCCACCGAGCGACACCAGAAACCGTACGAGCTCACTACCGTACGAGCTCACTACCGTACGAAGTCAACCACGGCGCCAGAGCGGGCACGGTACAAGCTGCTTGGTCTATCATACGATGGATGGAACCTCGAAACTCCAGTTTAGCTATGAACGCCTGGGTATCATACGGCAAATTTGCCGCTTACCATTATCGCCATTACGGTGTACTGGATTTATGATACATAATTCCAATCTCTGCTGCTTTTGCCGGAACGACAAGACCGGGATATATGTTTCATCCATTGCCGAAAAGCGGCCCGATCCGAAGGTCTTGGATCTGCCGTGGTCTGGTGAGCTTTACAGTTTGGATTCCGGTCTTCTTCTATTTCGCCAGGGTGCTCGGCTCCTTGCTTTTGCAAGCGGTTTTTTACAGGAGCGAGTCTTTTTCCGCATCGTGCGCTGAAGGAACAGTGGTGACGTCAACCTTTTCTTCTCCTAGATCCAGTTTCAGTGCACCTCTTTCATACTCTTTATGAGCGGCGGGGGCACTGGGTGCTTGGTTCTGAGCTAGAGGAAGAGGCATGAAGCCTGATTAATTGTTGCTTCCGCGCATGGTGCGGGAAGAGACATGCTCCTGTAAAAAGTCGCTTATAGGAGCAAGGTGCTAACCTGCTCCGAGAAAACGAAGGACATTTGGAATTTAGACTGGGTATAGTTGAAAAAGATACGATTCGATTGAAACCTTTGCTTTAGGTAGTGATGCTGACTCGACATGGTTTTGTTGAGATTTACAGTATGAGCGGTCTTCCCCACGCGGTGCTTTACCAGAACATCGGCATAAACCGCTGATTGACACAAGACAGTCGCAAGTCAGACCAAGAATAAGGCTGCCGCCTCTGCGTACGTCGACTTCGTTGACGCTGAGCAAATCAAACCGGTTTGTGTATGGCGAGTTTACTGTTGGTAGCACCATGAGAACTGATGACATCGATTGCTGTTCGTGTTCAATCCGTTCGGCATGATCCTGCATGGTTCGCAACTGAAACTCGAAAAGAGCCAAAAGACTCTGAGGGAATGTTATCTCCGACAGCTTGCGGCTGGTTCTTCTCATCCTTGGCTTGTTGTACCGTATCGACGTCGTTCACATGGAATGCTTTCTTTGTTGGCTTGACATAGAGGCATGCGAGCTGAGGTGTGCCCAAGTTTCCAAGGTAACTCTGGACATGGGAGAAGACTGCAATGTTGGTATGACCCGACAATGCGGTGATATGCCATGCTCCGCTCCGTTTCTATTTAAACTGATAGGTTATCTGTCGTTCCCCATAATACAATGTAAATCTTGAACCTGCTAACTTTGTTCGCTCGCGAAGAACGGTACGCTTGACGACGGACAGCGCCTTGCGGAGATGGCGTTTTGATGGGACCACCTCCACCAAGCTTTAGATCTGGAACGCAGCAATAATATAGTGATTGATGCCGGGATAACTGTACTGGAATGGCAGTGCCATATCACTTTCTTGTTAGCCAGTTCTCCTTGTGAGACATTCGAGTTGGGCTGACGGGTCGATATCATGGGGAAAAATGAATTGCATCCACATCAATTTCCGAGCAATCTCAAACGCCGCTTCGAAGAGCAGGATCCTAATTCTTGTGGCAATTTGTCGCAAGGTTTTGCGCTGGCTACCAGAGAGCCGTAGGAATGACTTCCTATGGCAGCATCGAGAGAGAATTAGGTAGCGGAGACGTCTAGAGCTTGGTGGGAACGTTAAGCCGTCGTGGGTAGTATTTATCGTACATGATACTCCGTACCGATGCAGGTTCATCTCCCATGCAGATATTAGCGTCGTGCTAATAAGCAGTCTCCGTCTTCAAGGTTACTGTACTCCGTACCAACCGTCTAGACTCGCCCAGTTGTACGGTCCGTACGGAGCACTCCGTATGGAAATGTCCGAGCGTGCCATTTGGAATTTCCATAAATATATTGCAACAATAAAATGGTTGATCTCTTGTTGAACGTCGTATCGGATCGTTATCTCCAATTGGATGCTTAGAAATAGTTAGATTGCATAGGGTTAATAAGCCATCACGTGTGGGTAGAAATGGTTTTCTTCGGAAAAAAAGACCATCCCACGGAGAACTCTATCTCCGTTGTGAACTGCTAAAATTCGTCCTGGTATAGATAAAAACAGTAGGGGAATGTAGTACAGCTCTGTGAAGAAGATAGATACGAAGTCGAAGGACTCTGGAGTGATCCGTGATACTGATAGACACAACGGAATATGGAGTCAAGGAGTTCATCCCCCTATTCGAGACCCGTGGTGCGAGAAAGGATCAACCACGGACTTAATCTGCGACACTGTAATAAAAAACGAGCCACAGTGGCACAGACGGGGCGAACCAATCAGAGCGGATGAGTAGAGACGTCAATCAAATAAAATGCAAGCACAGAGTACTCCGTACTAGTATAGAGCTATTATTAGGACTGCCTAATACAGAGCTTGGGAATACTCCGTACTCCGTAGAGACATGGGATTAATCTGGAGAAGA
>HG983345.1:267655-310608 GCA_900006255.1 Xeromyces bisporus
TTGCAGTCAGTAGACGATACCATGGCGTGATTGGCTGAAGAGGAATATAGTAGAATTGAACACCCCCTGTCACGTGGCTTGTGATTGGCTGGGGTGGGGACTTCGGGTGAAATTACGGGTGGGTCACCGGTTCAGGAACCGTTGTGGGATTGGACGAGCCAGACCGCCAGGGAGCTGGGGTATTCGTGTTTACCAGTGTTTACTAGAGTCTGTCAACAGTGAACACTCGGTTGTTTTCTATTTTCTACAATCTATTTTCTACCATAGTCCACTACCAATGTTCAAAGGAAGAATACTCTCTACTCTGTAATTCCCGAGTATCTGAATACATAGGATATCATATATGATTATGCCTAATTGCAATGGAATGAATATGGAGACATACGCTCCTTAATAAAAAGGATCAACAGACTATAACCTCCCTAAAGTTAGTTAAAGCATCGTCGCCACTGCCAACCCGGACTAAATCAACCTCCTGCATTAGGCCTACTGTATATTCTCCCCCTTTTCCATCGGGCCCCCTTTTCCCTCCCGGGCTCTCCATGCGGCATGGCCCTCTATCTCCCTTTTATTACTCTGGGTCCCTTGGCCCGGACTAAGTAGGACGATCGCTTAAAGCCGTCGTAATCTCGCTCCTCGTACAAAGACCCCGTCTTCCCCCTGATCTTCTCCTCCCTATTTCTTCTTCTCCTTTCTCTCGCTTCAGTCTTTCCTTCATCAGTTTCTTCTTCTTCTTCTGCTTTAAAGCTTTCCTGTTTCCTCGACTTCGGTCTGTCATTCTTTTACTTCCATCCCTCAAGCCTCTCCCAACTATCAACGCTCTCTTTCTTTAAAGCGGTCATTTTTCCCCTGCAGCCAGCTCTCCAGGAGTCGCCCGTCGTTTTTTGCCTACCAAACCAAGTTAAATTTTTTAATTTAATATCAAAAAACAACACCCTCTCAAGTCACAATGCAATACTCCGCTGCCGCCATCGCTCTTTTCGCCGGTCTCGGTGCCGCCCAGGTCATCTACAGCACCGAAGACTTCACCGTCACTTCTTGCGGTCCCGAGGTCACCAACTGCCCGGGCAGGAAGACTACCAGCACCCCTGCTCCCGTTCCGGTAACTTCTTCTCCTGCTCCTGTTGCAAGCAGCAGCAGCAGCGTCCCCGTGCTGTCTAGCAGCCACGCTGCCTCCTCCACCTCGTCCCCCATCGGAGTTTCTCCCGTCGTGACTCCCTCGCCTTCGAGCTCTGCTACTCCCTCGAGCAGCACTCCCGTCAGCAGCACTCCCGTCAGCATTGCCACCCCCTCGACCAGCTCTGCTGCTCAGCCTACCGTTTCCGTCCCGGCTGTCCCCCAGTCCCCTAGCGTTATCCCCAGCAGCAGCAGCAGCAGCAGCGAGATCATCGTCACGCCCACTCCCACTCCCACTCCTGCTCAGCCTTCCGTCATCCCTGTGACCACTTGCATTCCTACGGTCACTTACTCCACCATCACCCCGAAGGCTACTGGTGGCTCCGTCCCTAGCGGTGCTGCTCCTATCCCGGGTAGACCCTCTTCCGTTGCCGCCGTTGGCTCCTCCTCCACCCCCAAGGCCTCCCCCAGCGGCTTCGCTCGCGCCAACAGCTCGTAAGGTTCCCATTGCGGCCCCACCTTCTGCTTGCTACTCGTGACTAACGAACGCCTGCAGCTCGAGCGGTCTCCCGACCCCCTCTGCTCTTCCCAACGGTGCCTCTAGCAACATCGGCAACTCTTTCCTCGTTGCCGGTAT
Organism: Xeromyces bisporus; assembly: GCA_900006255.1. Lineage (NCBI taxonomy): Eukaryota > Fungi > Ascomycota > Eurotiomycetes > Eurotiales > Aspergillaceae > Xeromyces > Xeromyces bisporus. The sequence continues at coordinate 269,409 of HG983345.1, forward strand.
TGCTGGTGCCCTCGCTGTCTTCATGGCATAATTTCCTTTCCTATGTATAATATGGTGATACCCGCATGGCCTCTTTCGCCACAGGCCTCCAGTCAACGAAACGGGTTCATTGATCTTTGGGGGTTTGTGTTTGGTGGAAGTGCTGTCTTGTCTTTTTTTTAATTTAGCCGTGTTTACTGGGTCAGTTTAATCAATTCTAGCTGGTTTTTCTTCTTTCTATCTAATGCTTCCTTGGTGGCCTTTCGGTTCCGCGAGCGCTGGGGATATCAAGAATGACAAGTGACATGGGTGAATGTTTTTCTTCTGATTTATTACTTATTATTTCTGTTCAGCTTTTGGGTTCTTTTCTGATATTTATATGATACGGAGTATTTTGTATATCATTCTTTGATGTACTGTTGTATATATATAAATGATTCTGTTCTTTGGGTAGGTTTTTTTTCTTCTGTCGATTGTCGAAGGATCTGTAGTTAATTTGTTGTCTGTAAGCCAGGAACCGATTGCATGGGCCCCTTGCATACGTGACACATAGTAGTCACATACATATGCAAGATTGTTATTACCCCTGAACGTGAGCAAACAACACCTGCCGTGCAAGCCTCGGGAGTCGGTACGTTGTGCGATGTCAGTGATTCGAAATCATGTGCAAAACGAAGGTTTCATACAGGTCAGAGTTTGATCCTGAGACAGTGTCAGAATGATATTATTAGCAACAGTAGTCTGGGTGTATGTATCCAGGTCGTTGCATGCAACTCACAAACAAATACGGAGTAATAATGTTGACACCTCGCTAGGTAGCCCTGTCCAGTCCAATCCTCGTATTCTCGGTTTAAATAAATAAAAATGCAGTTAAGCCACAGCAAACCTTATTTCACGAACAATAATAATTACAGAGTCTCGCTCAGACTCGCTCTATTCCTGACTCCCCAACCCCATGTATATGATAATGAGACATGTCTGAAAAAGTGAAAACCGCGATCTGGAACCGAACCAAACCAAACCAAACCGAACCAGATCAGACCAGATCAGACCAGACCATGAGTTCTCCCAACTCATCTGGCATACGGAGTATGATACATATTCCCAGAACGTCGGGTACGGTACCAGCACGCGTCTGATGGTTTGTTAATCCGGTTCGTTTGTTTGAGCCTGCCTGCCTGTCTGGCAGTCTGCCATGCAGGAGTTTCCTGGCGCGATTCGCGAACTTTTATTATTATTAGCGACGACCAGGTTCAAAGTGTCGTGTCAACGACTCAACGACTCGATTTGCGATGCGCTGATATGTATCATGCTCCGTACTCTGTGTGTGTTATTAGGGGTTTTGTTGATAGCACAAGGTTTGCTAAATTGCTATCATATCAATCCTGATCCAAACCAGACCGGCCGCATGATCGGATCAGTCATTTTTAGTGATGGATCGAGGCATGGAATGGAGGATTGAGATTCTTCTTGAATGATCAAATGGACAATACTGACGAAGTGTGTACGAGTGCCACCGTCGCGCCGTCGTGGCTGGAGGATGGTAACTTGGTATTCGCTTATCCAGATGCCTCCGCGGAGGGAGGGAAAACGCCAATGCCACACAACGCTCGATGCTCAATAGGGCACAATCTTGAATGACTCATTATTACGCGGTTTATGATAGGAAGGAGTCTGTCTTCAGTGACATAACGACCTGCCACAGCCTGAAGCGTACGTATGATGCGAGTGCGACGCGACTCGCGAGTGGGTTCGTGCTGGAAATGTGGACAGTGAGCGCGGAGATTTGTCGGATAAATGAAAAAAAAAAAAAAAAAAAAAAAAAAAAAAAAAAATAGTTCCCTTTACATATCCTGGTGGATTATTGGTGGATGGAGTTCAGAGAACACTCCATTTTTCTATTTTTTCCATCTCTGACCGAAAAAGCTTAACCCATCAATCCCAAACAGCGATGGATCTTGAACTTCCGAAGAAAACTCATGACGGGACGTTAAACCCAAGACAAGCTGGAACCCGGGTTGACATTCCCAGGCTGCCGAACCAATCAATCAAGAAAATTTGTTCCGTGGCGCCGTGGATGGATTCTTCGCCGATGTCGGGGCGGTTTTGCTCCACGATTGATATATTTATTGTGGTGCGAGTGCGACCGTCCTTTGCATTTGGCCTATTGCAGCACCCACCGTCACCGCCAGAGCGGCGTTGCAGATTGAAAGCGGGTTCCACTGGTAGATGATCTCTATCGTACACATTCATATGTACATACAACATCGTCATGTCATCATCATCATCATCATCATGGCTTTGCTGTCAAGCAGCCAACCATCATTGTGTTCGGCTTCCGGGGCTTTTCGAGATCCTCGACCAGCACCTCCGGACTCTGCAGGGTACGAAATCAGCCCTAGACCCTGAATAGTCACAACATGAACAAACGGTCTTGACAGCATTCGACAGCTTCTCCCGACGAGGGCTGCGGTGCTTACAAGCTTGGTCTTGGTTGCAGAATGTATAGTCATTCTCCTTGCCCACGTTTCAAGCTGAAGTTGCCTGAGGGCTTGGGCTTGGTGATCTCAAAAGAGCGTTCTCTTGTGAGTCGCTACAATTGCATGACGACGCCTGTTAGTTTATCTGGCATGGAGCTTCACGAAATCCTCCGCAAGAGCCGGGAAAGCGACTGACTACATTGATCTTTGAAATTATGTGAGTATGAAGATGGTTTGGTTGTGTTTCTACGTCCCGTGTCTGTGATATGCTCGTCAGGGTTGTGTGTTGGATTCAGGACAGACACAGGCACGAGGCTTAGCAACACAATAACAATTATATTCCGGCATCCACGAGAACCTCTTCTTCCAAAACCGCCATCGTTCATCGGGTATCATAATTCAGTTTCTTCAGCCCAGAGATCGGTCTTATCAGACGGACAGAAACCACCAATACTTATCATCAGAGCTCTCATTTTGATCAACCCGGTGTTGTCGTTGTTGATGATGAACGGGTTTTCCAACCTCAGCCAGTAAGGCCAACAATGGGCCGTGGCTTAAGGAAAATCGATAGCAGTTTCATTAAAAACAGTCCAGAGTCCACTTGCTGGCTGTACTCGCGGGTTAACGGTACATTACTTCATTTTTCAAACCGTACTTGACAGATGCTCTGTATGTAGGACCTCGGCATGAGGGCATGCAGCACGGATATCTCCAGCGGTCAACCGGAACCAGGATTGGGGTTCATAAACCTACAGACTGCAGCCTATCAATTGATGATGGTTTCCATCCCATCGGGTATGTAGATGATCTACTGCACTAGCCTATTCAGGTTAGTGTCAGCATACATGAGCATCATCCACAAGTCACCGACAAATGTATGCTTCGCCATTGCTCGAGCCTTGCTGATGTGCTGCTATGCATAGTATGTACAACGGCGTGAACCGTTCGACTTGGCCGAATTTTCTAGCTGCTTACTCCGAGTGCGGCCTTTCGTTGAGTTACTTATCTGGCCTAAATATCACAAGCTCACGAGTCACAACCACCTATGATGAGCAGAGAGGCAGATGATTACTGCTGAAAGCTTCTGCTGATATGCTACTAATAAAAGCACGAGTACTAGTGAGCACGGAGCAATGCCTCTTTGAAGCTCGCCGTTGATAATATGATAGGGTTACGTGTTGTTGGTTCCTGTTGTTAAGGTAGGACATACATACATAGCCTCAATTTCAATTGATTCATTAGTGATACTATATCATAGCAAAATGCATTTCGTTTTATATACTCGATTCCTTTGGCTGCTCCTGTCAGTCGGTCAATGTTTATCCTTATTCCCTTTGAGTCCGTCCGAGTCGTTCTCGCTCCGAACTCCAGCAGCCCTAATTCACTACCTACCTACCTACCTTTCACGACCTCTCACCCAATGGATGTCTCTCCTCTAGATCTCTCATCCCTAGAAGGTCCTCCAATCTACAATCCCAGAATCACCATCTGTCCGCATCACAGGAATCTGCCGCGACTCCAAATAAACCACAATCCTAGGCCCAATGCGACGACTACCAGCAACAACCATCCAAACCGTCGTCCCATCTCGACGAACGCCGTTCGACTTCCCCGAGGCAGATACCTCGATCCAGCCCGGTCACTGAACCCGAGCGTGCAGGCGGATCGGCAACAATTGCGTCAAGACGCTATCAGGTATAACAGCAACAGCACCAGTCACAATCACAACGGTAATGGCAATGACCAAATAACCGCAAGACCACGACCACGACCACGACCACGACCACGACCACGACCACGAAGCACACCGGGGAATGTCGAAACGGGTCGTAGAAATGCCCGCCAAGTCCTATCTCGATGTCTATGTCCTTCGTTTACGTCGTCATCTGATACTACAGACGCAGACAGGGACACAGAAGCCAGCACAACCCAACGACCAAATCAAAACCGGTCACATAATTCTCCCGCAACGACCCGACAGAGTCCACAGTCGAGTAGGCCTATCCAGCTGGGAACGGGAACGGGAACGGGCCGACTAGTATGGTTCGAGAATGAAAGGCTGTGGGCTAACTATTCCGGATGGCCACAGGCACAAGCACAAGCGCAAGAGATGCCCCGACTTGCTCGGCCCCGGTCGTGCTGTATGGTGGCGTACCGGTATTCATCGCCTCCATGGGACCGGGACCGCTCGCAGGTTTACTCGGATGTAGGCCTATACGAGGAACCACCTCCGCCGTACGAGGCTGCGGTTGAGCCCCGGCAGCCGTCGACTGGAGGGTCTCGATGGTTGTCGGTTGCGAGACGTGTAGGGGTGTCAACTTCGGAGTAGGATTTGCTTTTTATATAGTTTTTTTATATACCAGATGTTCGGCCTAGTAACAATTGACAAGTCGCATGTCTTCAAAACCGTTAACCGTTTGAAGCTTAACCTAATCAGCTAAGTTCTAACCCTAGACCGAACCGCCAACCGGGCAGCGATCATATTAAAAGATGCCACAAGAATCCATCGAGTTCCACGTAAAAAAGGCTCAACTCGGGAGGTCCGCGCTAACACAGACCACACGGCCACAATTCATCGCCCATGATTCCTCCAGCCTCCAGAAATAAAAAGAGGAAGTGAAGAAAAAAAAAAAAAAAAAAAAAAAGGCAGTTCGAGTTTACTAAGTTTGGAATGAACTCGCTCCGTTCTCCGGAGGAGGATTTGAGGATCAAATAATAAGCTTGATCTCGTTCTGAGAATAATTCCATCGGAAGAAGAGAAGACAGTTGACTTAACTTAGTCTAAAGAAGACTGCTTACTAACTCGCCAGTTTGCGAGGAAGAATTCCACCGCCTTCGTTGAACTTCGAAAAAAAAAAAAAAAAAAAAAAAAAATCCTCCAATGGTTCTCGCCCACTTCTTCTCCTCCTCTCCCTCTTCCTCCTCTTCTTCCTCCTCCAAAGACAAGGACAAAAAGAGGACTAGGACCAGGAGCAAGGACAGACCAGAGGACTTCCATCCGCCGCAAATCCCCCAGCAGCCTCTCCATCGCCACTCGCAGTCTGCTCGCCACCACCACAACCACCACCACCACCAACACCACCAACACCGCCGCTCCCACCACTACCACTCCCACAACCACCGCTACTCCGCGGCGGCGACGGCGACCCCTCCAGGCACAGGGACAGGAACCACCGCCACTACTGCTACCGCTACCGTTACCGCTGCCCCTACAGCTGTCCCTACCGCTACTACTACTATTCCCCTCTCGTCCTCTTCTTCTTCTTCTTCTTCGGCTTCTCCTGTCGTTTCTCCCCCTTCGTCCTCGCCTTCTCCCCCGCCTCCTCCTCGTCGTCAACAATCCCACCCCAATCCCAATTCCCGTCCACCGATAACTCCCGTTTCCGGCTCTGCTACGTTTCCGACGACGAAAAAACCAGTGCCTCCGCGTAAATCCCATTCTTACAAGGCCTATTCCGCTCCTCCTCAAGTTCCTCTCGCTCACAATCGTTCTGCGTCTACCGCCTCTCCGTCTCGTTCTCGGTCCAAGTACACCTTTCACGCCCGTCTTCGTCCTCGCCATCGGGACCCCGACTTGCACCCCTTGAATCTTCCGCCCGACGAACTGCGTCGTCTATCCGCCATGGCTGCTGCGAGAGATAGCCCGAGGGCCTCTATGGATATCGATTCTCCCGCCTCTCCGTCGTTTACTCGGAAGAATTCGAGTAACGGTGTCAATGGTCAGAAGAATGAGCAGAGTCCGACGCCGCCTCCTCATTCGGCAAATCCGTCGACTGCCGAGGGTGACTCTTTCAAGTTGGCTGGAAACAAGTACTTCAAAGCTGGGGATTATCATCGGTCGATTGAGGAGTATAACAAAGGTGGGTTTATACATATGTAGTTTTGTATTTGGATATATGTATCTGACTTGTCTCGTCAGCACTCGAATTATGTCCTGATTCTTCAATCTACCTCTCCAACCGTGCTGCTGCAAACCTGGCTGCCAATCAGTATCTGCAAGCTTTGGAAGATGCCGAGCGTGCGGATCAGCTCGATCCCGGCAACCCAAAGATTTTGCACCGTCTGGCCCGTATCTTGACTAATCTTGGACGCCCTGTGGAGGCGCTGGATGTTTTGGACAGAATGCAGCCTCCTGCCTCAGCGACCGACCGAGCCCCTGCCGAGAAGATGCTGCGTTTTGTCACGCAGGCAGAGGAGACTCTGCGAGAAAACCAAGGCAATTCGATGGTGCTGTTCTGCTTGGACCGCGCACGAACAGGCTTGGGCAAGGGCGTCAAGGAGCCGCGCAAGTGGACCCTATTGGCCGCCGAGGCACAGCTAAAGATGAACAACGAGAACTCCTTAGGCAAGGCCCAGGACATTGCCATGTCACTACTGCGGGCAAATAGCCAAGATCCGGATGCTCTGTACATCCGCGCTCGTGCCTTCTACGGCACGGGCGAAACGGATCAGACATTGAAGCATTTGAGAATGTGTCTGAGCCTGGACCCAGATTCGAAACCGGCCATCAAGCTACTGCGTTCCGTGCAGAAACTCGTCCGCACCAAGGACGAAGGAAACGCTGCCTTCAAGGCGAAGGATTACCAAAGAGCCATCGAGCTGTACAGCGCATCGCTCGAACTCGATGCGAACAACAGGGACATCAGCAGCAAGATTCTCCAAAATCGCGCACAGGCATACATCGCCATGAAAGAAGTCGACGCCGCCATCAAGGACTGCACGGAAGCACTCCGTCTGGATCCGTCGTACGTGAAGGCCATGAAAATCCGTGCCAAGGCGTACGCCGCTGCTGAGAAATGGGAGGATGCCGTGCGAGACTACAAGAAGGTTGCCGAGCACAACCCCACCGAACCCGGCATCAGGGAGGACATCCGCCGCGCTGAGTTGGAGCAAAAGAAGAGCCAGCGAAAAGACTACTACAAGATTCTCAACGTGTCTAAGGATGCGTCGGAGCACGATATCAAGAAGGCATACAGGAAGATGGCCATTAAATACCACCCCGACAAGAACCAGGGTCAGGATGAGATGTTCAAGGAGATTGGTGAGGCTTATGAGACTCTGATTGATCCTCAGTATGTTTTACGCCTTTTCCCCCTTTTCTATCCTTTGTGGGTTTTGTTGTTTTGCCTTGCTAACACTCGTACAGGAAACGCGCCTCCTACGACAGCGGCGACGACCTCATCGACCCAGCCGACATGTTCAGCGGCGGTGGCTTCCCCGGCGGCATGGGCGGTATGGGTGGTATGGGTGGTACGGGTGGTATGGGCGGCGGTGCCACGCATATCAACATCGACCCCAGCGTCCTGTTTAACATGATGAACGGTGGCGGAGGATTCGCAGGAGCCGGCGGGTCTCCGTTCGGCTCTCGCGGCGGCGGATTCGGTGGCTTCCCGTTCTAAAGTTAAGCATTAATGATGATTGATGATGTTGCGACAAATCGATTTGAGTTGGGGTTGGTGGTTAGTATAATTAGTGGAATTCCGAATTTATTAGAGGATTGCTTAGCATGCTACTTACTTATGATATGGGTCTTTTTCAGTTAGGTTATACTACTATACCTATTGGTTTGCTGGGTTTTTTGTTTCTGTTATGATACTAGCATGCATCTTCCATTCTTTTAAACTTCACACTGACACGAACCCTAACTCTCACATTCTCTTTCGAGTAACTCAACTACTAGGGTATCCCTGTCACGTCCAACATACGGACAGGAGTACGGAGTATTATCACCAGCAACATAGGGTATCAGAATAACATTCAAAACTATCATAGTGTCATAACATTCTACCTACCTACTTAGCGTAGAAAGCTATCGACCCAATCCCCGACGACTCATGATCATCCTCCACCACCAACGAGACATTCATATCTCCCCTACCTCCCCACCATCCGCCATCGTCACCGTCACCGTCAGCATCACCACCACCACCACTCCCAACCTCCCTAAGCCCAAACCCCACATGCTCATGCACATCCAAGGAATCCATAACCCGCATCCCGGTCCCATTGACATGGGCCCTCCCCCGTCCCGCGTGCGCATGCACCTCCCCAGCCCAACTGGGCGGGTAGTGGATGTTCATCTTACCCCCTTGGCCAACTATGTGAGACGCGTCGGGTCCGAGGGGTAGGCCTACCAATGGGGGTGGGGGATGTGGGTGAGAGGTGTCGGGCGGGGAGTCGTGGAGGATATGTTGTTTTCTACGGTCCTGGTCTGAATCCGAATTTGAAGCCTGGTTCTGAGATTGCTGCACCCAGACCTGTTCGTCGTCAGGCGATGTCATGATTGGTTCTGATAAGCGGATGTTCTGAATTCCCCCGGAACCGGTTCTTGTGTATATGAAGACGGGGTTGTTGTCGTTGTTGTTGATGTTGTTGTTGTTGTTGTTGTTGTTGGTGTTGTTGTTGGTGTCGTTGTTGGTGTCGTTGTTGGCGTTATGCTGATGAATAACAGCCGGAACCAGAACGGCGCTAATCGACCCACCATCGCCCGTCGTGACACTCGCCGTCGTCGTAAAAAGGAGCCGTCCAGAGACGGATCCGGAGTTCGTGGCGATGTCAACCTCGTACGGCCGGGGAGGGATGTGCGTGTGAATTTCCTGAATTTCCTCGTCCGGATCCTCCGGGGGCATGGGCATGTTTGGTTTTGGGTTCAAATTCAAATTCAAATTCAAATTCAAATCGTCATCGACATTGGCATCCGCCAATTCACCACCGTACGGAGGTTGTGGTGGTAAACCAGGACCGGCACCGGCACCGGCATCAGCGCCAGCGCCATTCAGACCGAACATGATGCTGACGCTCCCCGAGTCGGTTCTGATGCGCAATCTGGCGGGTTCGTCTGGTTTCCTTGGGTCGGCGGGTTGGGGGTCTATGGCCACCACGACGTTGCCCGAGGTGGTTGACAGTGATAGTAGGTCGAGGAGGGGGTATCTTCCCCTGATAGTCCTGGGTCCGTTTTCGATGCTGACTTTTCGGTTGTTGTCTGCCATATGTATGAATTCGTTGTGTGGATGGTGATGAAGAGGGGGGTGGGGTGGAGGGTGGTGGTGGTCGTGGTCGTGGTGGTGGTGGTGGGGGTGGAAGTGGAAGAAGTGGTGAGGTCTGCAATGGCCCTACGACGATGCCGGAAGAGTTGGTTGTCAGCAATCAGCCATATCTTCAGGTTCTTTATTACCTATAGGCAGGTATAGGTATTGTCCAAAACACCTACAAATCTCCGGCAACCCGTCAAAAACCTCGGGATCAGAGGATACGACAACCACGCAGCCATGCAGAACATAAGAAGCAGCTCAACTCCGACCAACAAGAGGACTCCCCTGCGCCGTTTCTTCGTCCGTAAATGCGGATGGCCCTCCTTCTCCTCCTCCTCCCCTTTCTCTTTTTCTCCTATGTCAGTTTGTCCTCCATGTTGTTGATGTTCTTGCTGATTTGGTAGTTTGCCGATTTCTGACTGCGGTCGTGGTGATTGTGATGATTGTTCGTTTTCTCGTTCGCGTTCATCCTCGGCGGTGTTGTACACATGCTCACGTCTCAGAGAACTATCCGGAGTGTGTGCCGGCGGATGATTCCCCGGGGAGGAATGGTAGGTATGCATCGGATAATCCGACATGATCAAATCGAGCCCTCGTAAATCAGTTATATCCGCCCGTTCTCGAGCCGGTGTCGTGTGTAGATGTAGATAAGACTCCGATCACAAACAAGAGAAGGGTACAACAGCCACAGATAAGTAGAAAAAGAGCAAGCAAGGACGAAAGCCGATAGAGATATATATTTATACCGGTATGGTACTATGCAGGTAAGCGAAGTCGAAGAATGATAAAGCCCTATCCGATCCTGCAGGCAGACGCAGAGCAATACATCATAAAAACCTGTGCAGATGCTATGAATACTTTTATGTAGTCGTCAATCCTGTCGATCCAGTCGAATAAATATAGGTAAGAAGTCGATAGCAAGCGAATCAATCAAATCTTCTTATAATTGACCATCGCTAACCGCCGGACATTTATATCCCTCCAACACATGGATATATATAAAGAAAGAGAAGTCATCGCGCCGACTGTCCTCCGTACTCGTAGGTACCTATACCTATTCCGTGGAATCAAAAGTGGATGGATAACCCATTTTCCCCCCTGAGAGCCTGAAACTGGGTACAACGTCCCTTGGGCGGGTATTTGGGTCCGGAAAAGGACTTATCATATCAATCAGAACTGTCTGGTCCAATAATTATTCGGCGGGTATGAGTTTAGCCATGGACGTTGATCTTTCGGAGATTCGGAATTCCTGAGATTATAAACTTAGGGTTTTGGGGATTAGGGCATTGTTGCAACTTTTATATAGTAACACATCGCAAATTGACAGCTTCTTAACTTTTACATATATCATTAGAGATGGTATCATATACACATTATCATACATATTTCGCCTATTAACTTGCAATGCAGATAGATGCAGACCGAACCCCAGTCCCGAAACCAAAAGCCAACTCGAAAACATCTGGGTATTTTATCATCAGACAACATAAGAAAACACAAGGAAACAGCAAGCAGCAAACACCAACGCTCCAGTTCGTCAATTAGGCAGTAGAAATCCCTTTTTCGCACCCGAACTGATGCAACGACAGGGAGGCATTATTATTCCCAAATCTGTTCATGCCGTTAAGGGAAGAAGAATCCGTCTTTGATATCCCATTGCGAGTTTGAACTTCAAAATCGACAATAATAATAACGATTATTATGGACTTTAGTTCGGTGATTATATCGACGATATATGCGAGCACAACAGTGACAACGCCCTTTATGACGTATTATGGGCTGTCCCTGGGTTGAAGGTTATTATAATTATCTCGGAAGAGCCGGAAATAAAATCACGTCTTCACTTTCTGCTCTTGAATGATTCTAGCGTGTTGACACGGTCAATATCAAACGGGTTCTCTTCATAAGTAACCTTGCGGCGAAGCGTGCTCGCTGTCCTCGCGGAAGCTATCGATTGTGTCCGACTGCGTCTCCGCTCCAAATTCTGGTCCTGGTTCGGTTCCGAAGAGCTGCTGTCGGACTCCCTTGGCGCAGGAGCTTCGGTACGGTCTAATCCTGCTTCCTCGTCTTTCTCTGGGTCTTCTTCCTCCTCGCCCTTGTCCTCTGCCTCCGACTCCGGTGGCTGCTGCTCGCTCTGTTGTTGCAGTTTGCGCATGAATTGCTCGGACTGGGCGGAATACTTGCAACGAGTCCTGATGGCCAATCCATATTTGTAGAATAGGAACGGGAATGGCACACAGGCTACAGCAAGGAAACCCGGGATGGACGACGCCCAATGAATACCTATGTTGTGGTACATGTAAGTGGTGAACAGTGGAAAGGCGGCCCCGAAAAGCGAACGCAGGACCGAGTTTGCAGCCAAGACCGAGGCTGCAAAAATAGTGTACGCGTCGATGAGGTAGTTGAAGATGGTCAGGAAACACAACACCATCCCAAAGCCAAACGGTGCCGTGGCAATAATGCAAACGATCCAGTGGATATGGGTATAATTCGTCCAGGCAAACCAAAACAAGCCAATTGGTAGCGCAGCAGATGCAACCATCGACGGCGGCAGGCGCGCCTCTGGTGGCGCAAATCCTTTGTACTTCGCATCGAGTTTAACATATCGTTTGTTGTCGACCACGGAGTAGGCGACAGCTATCATCATGCCGACCATGATAGAGAGAAATGGAAGACTGCCAACACCCTGGTTCCAATGGCGAACTTCTTGGAAGACAATTGGAAAGCCCTCGAATAACATATAGAGGGTTCCATACACGATGGCCAGGTATATCGAGAGGAAAAGAACAATGGGTTCCAAAAACAGCAGTATCCATGGGCGAGACATGCAAATTTTCAGGGTCTCTCCAAGCGTCTTTTTGCCCTGATCCATCTCGAGCTTGCTCACGTACACCTTTCCGGTAATCTTGGACAGCTTCTCTGCGCGGCGACGGAGGAGCACCGGAGCATAGGTTTCGGGAACTATCAGACTGCCAGCAATCCAGACGACAGCGGAGAAAATAGCTAACAAGCCCATAACCCATCTCCAGCCTGACGTCATTCCGAGAAAGTTACCAGCAATTGGACCCATGACAGGACCGAGAAACGGGGCTGCGGCGAACAGACTCATGGCCAGACCTCTTTGAGCAGCCGGGAACACATCAGCAATGACACCACCGGCATTCGTCAAAGGAGAGGATCCAAAAGAACCAGCGAAAAATCGAAGAATAATAACGGTCCATATGTTCTGGGAGCCGCAGACACCAGCATTGAAGGCGGTGAGACCGAAGTAGGTAATAAAAAAGAGAATCTGACGGCCGAATATCTCACTCAGAGGTGCCCAAAGCAATGGCCCGATGCTAAAAAGTTGTCAGCAATGTGGAACAAGCAAGCTGGTAAATGATGACAGCAGCGGGAAACCTACGCAAAACCCAAGACGAAAAGCGAAACACCCAGAGTAATAACCTCTTGGCTCGCACCAAACTGCAACTCAAACTCGGCGACACCGCCAGTATAAGCAGACGAGACCAATGACACAGCCAGCGTGGCGATGGCGACGGTCATGGTCAACGTCCACTTCCTAGGGCTGCTAAAATTCATCGGGTTGCGAGGATCATTGCCCGGAATCCACGTCACGGCGTACGGGTCGTCCTCCGTTCCTGAGCCAGAATATGGATAATTGAGAACCTCCTGCGTGACGACGCCCTGGTCAAACAACAGGCGGAAATAGTTGATCTTGGTGGGAACGGACGGTTCTATATTATCGGCCGTCCGCTCCTGTTCGCTGTTCTTATTGCTCGTCATTCTAAGGGTTCGAAGATGGACGAGCTGTAGCAGCTCAGAGTGAAAAGCGAGGGAAGGCCAGTCTCGATTAACCAAGCTGTTTTATTCTATTACAAGTGATGTAAGACAAGTAGAGCTTAATAGGATAGGAGAAGTGGCGGTCCCTTGAAGGATATCCGGATTTCTGAAGACACAGGGGAAAAAAAGAAACCGGCAAAGAAGAGAAAGGGGAAATATAAAAGCATTTCAAAGATGAGCAGCATCCCATGGTAACCAGCGTCTTGAATATATGCMAAAAAAAAAAAAAAAAAAAAAAAAAAAAATTTTCATCTAAACAAATTCCAAAATGAACCCCAATTTCCAAGTATCAAACCACCACCAAAGCTCGGAGTATGACTGTATGAGAGCTGTGGCCACTGGCCACAGCTTACGCCGATCTTGCATAAATGCAAGATTGTGCAGAGTTCCGGTTCATAAAAGTGCACAAATCCCTTGTTTTCGATGCTTAAGCGGGGTCTCGTATTCGTTGCGTATTCGTAATTCGTTGGGAACACTCATCAACGCCGATCCACTATTCCTCCGGAGTCTATTTTAGAGCCTCGGCTAGTAGATCACCGGGTTTCTTGTCACCGACTCGCCGGGATTTTGATTATCAAACACGCGCCGATCGGTGCATAAGTCTGGCATCAATTTTTATGCATGGCTATTTGCATAAGTATATTCACCTTCATAAGTATTCATCACCGATCTCCGTATCATACTCCGTAGAATTCATCTACAGGAACCTTCCAGAACCTAAACCATTCATCAATTCTAAACTGTCCTATCTAAGTATGATATGGGGCTTGTGAACTTTAGCGGCCGACTTGGCCTGCTTAGGTTAATGTTCCCGAGAAGCTAAAGCAGTCTTTAAGCAACCAACTACATACAACGTAAGGCTCCTTACATTTGTTGTATGTACTGTACATTCTGGCTCTCTTCAAAAACTCCGTCCTTATTTGCTGAGGTGGCACTGTGATCGAGGCTGATACTCCAGTGAGACATCAGTATCGCAGTTTGATGATCAGGGATCCCTCCGTTAGGGATGGACTGTTTGTTTCGGGATGTTGAGAGTGTCGGTGTTTTCGGGCTTGATACCGAATTCCTGGAGGAATGAGGATGAGGGACCGAACAAACTGTTGGGCAGTCGACGATACCTAGAACCTGCCGGTTATATTGTCGAATGCAGATGAAGCTCCCCTCCCCCCTTAATTGAACTTCTTCGGAGATCATTTATACACCGTACCTATACAGGTTCTCTCGCCATATTGGTGCTCCTTTTGTTAGAAGTTGTAACTCATATGATAGAAGCAACCGCGATAAGAAACCATCCAGTTGGAGAGGTATAAAATGCTTTCTTCACGTCTGCTCAATCCAATAGGCCCTGTCGCCATCTGGTATCAAGTGAATCGCAGTGACCGGCTTGATCCTTCTCCAAAGGATCCGCTCCGAGTATAGTCTTCAATGGAAAACACCAAGTCCACCTTCAACATCTCAAATCAAATGTAGACCATGCTCGTCCATGTCTAGAATCCAGCCCGAAGATGTAGATTCTTCGACACCTGATAGGCAGTTTCCGGAGCTGGCACCATAAACCTTAACTTAGGTGAAGCCCAGCATTCATTCAATATCATTGAGGCGAGCCGGGATTCTGTCCATTAACCACATAGGTCTCGTAGGTAATCGTGAAAAGTCGATGTTGATGGCATATGTAGCGCCCGTTTTGTTTAGTGGCGACAACAGATTTTTTCTCCGAGACAGCGTCTTCTGCAGTACAAGTAATCACTTCGCCCAAATAACATTTGAATAATTGGCTAGCTCGGATACGACTGAGAAGCGGAAACTTCTTAGTCGATTATGACTCCCTAGAGCGTAGAAAGTTCATTTGCGGAGGGAGCAAATAATATAGGTACAGCTTAGGGCAGCTGTTTCTTTTCATAACGACCTTCCTTCACATACACTTCCAATCTGCCATTGTTGCTTGAGGTAACAGGGATTGCCTGAGAATGCCACTTCCGTACGGTACTCTCTCAGGAAAATATTGGGCGCTATCCGGGGGTCGGTTAGCCGGTGGTCGGTGTCACTCAGTAGACTAGCTTAAATCAATCAAGCCACCATGATTGTGTGAGCGTTATGGCGGAGATCATTTGACTTGTTTATTCTTCGGTATTGGAGTATCTTATGATACATCCTGATTCATAAGAATTCCCTTCGCTGCACTCGACGTTGAGTGGCGTCGCGGGGTGGACGGTAAGGTAGGCTTGAGCTCTTGGAGCTTGCTGGTCCGACTTGCGAAAGAAGATTCCCTTTGTCTTGAAAGGAAGAGAGTATATAGTGCTGTGTTTCTGTCCACTTTAGCTTGATTTCAGACTTCAAAACATAGCTGGCCATACCTAGATCGTATGATAGATGGAATCAAAGGAGTAAATCGAAGGCGTAAATCCGTCGGATGACTCGTGCGGTCATACGTTCCCAGCAGCAAGAACACTACTGTTAACTCGCTGAGATCCGCACAGAACGCGACCGTACCCCAACTGGTCCCCAAGTTATTATTCCCAACGTGATTAGAAAGTACTGTAGGAAGTTATCACCAGGACATTTTTTTCTTGTCGTAATGCTTGTATTTCGTCTTATAGAAGACGGCAGCGGCAGTCATTAATGTACACCCATGAAGAACCCAGGCGCTTCAGAATTCGCCCACTAACTTGCTGCTTGGTAAAATAAAAAAGCAAATAAAACAACCCGTACCAAAGCCCATTGATATTTAAAACAAAAGCAGAAACCCGTTTATCGCCCATAATCATTAGAGAAAAAAAGAAAAAACCCCGTTATCGCCTTTCCAGAAGAACCAGCCAGAAAAGTATCAACTCATTAGAAGTGAACATAATCTATGAGCGCTCACCGCGGAGACGGCGGGCAAGCTGGATGTCCTTGGACTGGATAGTGACACGCTTGGCGTGGATAGCGCAAAGGTTGGTGTCTTCGAAGAGGGAGACAAGGTAGGCCTCGACAGACTCCTGAAGAGCACCGATGGCGGAAGACTGGAAGCGAAGATCCGATTTGAAGTCCTGAGCAATTTCACGAACGAGACGCTGGAAAGGCAGCTTGCGGATCAGAAGCTCAGTGGACTTCTGGTAGCGACGGATTTCACGGAGAGCGACGGTACCTAATCAAGGTCGTTAGAACGGAAATAATCATTAGATACTTTAGATACTGTCGAGGCAAGCAACTTACCAGGCTTGTAACGGTGAGGCTTCTTAACACCGCCAGTGGATGGGGGTGCCTTGCGTGCGGCCTTGGAACTGATCTGCTTACGGGGGGCCTTGCCACCAGTGGACTTACCTGTTGTTCGAGTAGGTCAGTCATATTGTTTCAAAAGGAGCACATGGATTCGTGACATCCAGGAGACGCGACCGTGACGTGACGTGACGTGACGCGGCGTAGGACGATCACCAAGGATAAGAGGAATAAGGATAGACTTACGGGCTGTCTGCTTGGTTCTAGCCATTTTTATCGATTTGTTTTGATGAAAATCGATAAAAAACGGATGAAAAGCTGATGGAAAAAAAGGTTGTTGAGATGGAGGAGGTTGGCGGTTTAAAGGGGGGATGAGAAGGATGAAAGAAGAACGGAGAGAAAGGCGGGTGGGGGAAGGTATTTGTAGTAAGCGGAGTAGGGAAGGTGATCTGGGTTGGTGAGAAAGGGTGACTGAGATGGCGTTGGCTCTGATTGGTTGTTATGATGTCTTTGATCAAGGCAAAAAAAAAGGTTCGGAAAACAGCACTTGCTAAGCGTGATTTTCCAGGCGTCCGTTTTGCAGCGAAATCAAAATCGCTGCCAAGAAATGACGCTAACGGACCGCTAAGCGAGAGAGCGTGCCGTCCACCAATCAGAGCCAAGGATCACGAGTTGACTTTAACAGCCGTACCTCCCTTGATCTCAATTCCAAGCGGCATCTACGGTCCAATCAGAGGTGTTAGATGGAAAATACTATGATTTTGTAGTACTTTACTACGCCATTATGGCTTTCTCTAAGTGTGATTCGCGTAGTTATGGTGCTTTCCGGGGCAAAAAGACGAAACCTGCTGATCTCCCTGGGTTCTGCCACCTGCTACCGCCCTCGCTTATCAGCCAGACGAGAGATCAAAGCCGCTTATCGAGATACTCCTTCTGATTGGCTGATCTTTTGGTTAGCGTGTGATTCTCGTCAGGCGCCCCGCGGTCTTTCTCTCTTGATACAAATATCCCCTGCCCCAAACCCTTCTCTTGCTTCTCCATCCGCTACTATCATCCACAACCACTTCATCTCAACTCTCCTCCACATTCTTCATATCTTAATTTTAGAACAGCCAGTTTCTCTTTCACAATGACTGGCCGTAAGTTTACTCGATTCCCTGGTCTCATCCCGATCTCGACGCGAGTTTTCACTAACGCGTCTTCCTACAGGTGGCAAAGGTGGAAAGGGTCTAGGCAAGGGCGGCGCCAAGCGTCACCGCAAGATCTTACGTGACAACATCCAGGGTATCACCAAGCCCGCTATCCGTCGTCTTGCGCGCCGTGGTGGTGTCAAGCGTATCTCTGCCATGATCTACGAGGAGACCCGTGGTGTCCTGAAGACTTTCCTTGAGGGTGTCATCCGTGACGCCGTCACCTACACTGAGCACGCCAAGCGAAAGACCGTCACCTCTCTAGATGTCGTCTACGCCCTTAAGCGGCAAGGACGTAAGTTACTTTTTTCATCCTGGTCTCGTGTTTTGATTTGTTGGATTACGTCTAACGCGTCTTCTATAGGCACTCTCTACGGTTTCGGTGGTTAAACGACGACTTTGTTCCTGTTTTTTGTTCTTTTCGCACCACCTTCCTAAGCGATGGTCTGTTTCTCGGTACGGTTTACGGTATTCTCAAGGGTCGTTGAGGTGTTCTGATATGGGTCTGGGTTTTTGATTTCTTTTATTATGGCTTCGTTTACCTATTACGTGTCCACTTCTGGGTCTATTAGTGCTCGCGTTTGATATCTTTGTATCATATCGGCCGTTTATGACTTATGGGCCGGATTGAAGACATTTGTCCCTGAAAACGGGTAATGAATACAATTGTCGAAACTTCAAAATTATTTTTCTCTTTGATGCTTGTAGGTATGTGGCTAACAAGTTGAGCATGGCTTCTTTATTTTTGCCTATGGCCTACATACTCTGTACTTGCTCTAAGATCTTTGCAGGATGGTTGTCTTGCGAATGGAGGGATGATGCTTCATGTTCATCTTGGTTTGACTTGTTAAGCACTTCCGTATCCTCTAAGAGATGAGCTCGGTGTGATCGTTGTGATAGCTGGCATATAGCTCTTTTGTTTCGATATTGACCGTATATAGTAAGTCCTGGCATATGAACTGGTATACTGGCACCTCGTCCTTAATCTTCTAAGTGCTCGTATCGCTGTATATCATAGCCCGTATGCTCCCTCATGCATAGTCGTAGCCCTCTTGACGCTAGAGATATGCTCTTCTTATGATCGACATGTAGTTAGTATCCTCCATAGGCGAATATATAGATAGTCCAGATGGTCTGTTGCATCGTTGACTGTTCCTCGTGAACCAAATCGTACAGATCTACGCATGGCACAGGGGTGTTGCATGTATATACCCTCTGCATCTGTCGCACTGGGATGGACTACAGGTACAAGAAGCCCGCTAACCCCGGTTCGAATCCAAATTGGTGCTTAATTGTCACGGGGAGAATCGTATAGCATCAGACACTCTTCAAACAACCCCATAATTCGTTGCCAGGGGCCATCCGAATGCATCGTTGCTTCATCAAGGTGGCAAGCGAGGGTGAATTCGAGGGTATTCTGGCGGGTATTGTGCCCTCAAACCTATATATAAAAATGTGGAGAGCCGCTCCGAGCAAGTTGGCCGGTTGGTGTAGTTGGTTATCACGTATCGTTAACATTAACACGGAAAGTGTTGGTTTAGCGCCGATAAGGTCGCCAGTTCGAGTCTGGCACTGGTCAATTTCTTTTTTCTTTCTCTTTCTGCACACTTCTTCAAGTGTCCCTTCCTTTTTTTTTTTTTTTTTTTTTTTTATGGGGTGACTGGCAGACGCCCAGCGTTCCCTCAGAAGCACGATGGAGGTCCAGGTTGGCCCATCAACCACAAAGACAAGAAGATAGCCGCTGTTCGAGGTGGCGGATACCCAATATGAGAGTTTCAACGGATCATGCGGGAACCATCGTCGCAACACGGACGCTGGGCGTCACGACAGAACCTACTAACAGGAGCTGGCAAATGCCAGAGAGTCTGAGAATGTGGACACTATGGTTTTATCGAATAGGCTACCTATCATGCCAACGAAATACTTACTTACCGGAGGCCGCCCTATTAACCTATCATACTGCGATAGCGAATACAAGCGACTGGCCGCTACGTTTACATGTACGAGAGTTCCGATTCCGAACCGCCAGGTAATCGTTAGGATATCCCGGGTAATGAAAGACTATACTGGAAATATGACAGCAAATGCAAGAAATCGCTTGCCGCGTCGACTCGCATCGGGTTTCGGGTACATATAACCAGTCGCAACAAGTCGATATGATACATCATACTCTTGCCAACTGAAAAAGAGGGAGACACTCGGGAACCCGGGAGGTTAGTACAATGCCGCAGGAGATACTAGGGGCCACAGCCACTGGACAGGAAGGAAGCGGAGGAAGATGAAGACGAAATAGGAAGCAAAGTTCGAGCTCTTATCTAGACGGCTTCCCGAACGACACCTTCACGGGCAGGATATCGCCAATAACTTGGAATTCTGGCTCCAGTGGTCCTGGCAGTACATTGAATCTTGCCTATATCATTCGCGTTCAGATACCGAAGACGCAATTACTCGCGCGCAGTGTCGAGCGTGTGTATCCGATAACCAATGAATCTTACGTCGTCAGATTCATCACTTCATATCGTACTCGGATGACTGCCTCTGATTACGCCGTGAAGTTGTGTACATGATTATTCAATTCTCACGCTAATTCCAGCTACAATGACTCGTCCAAGCTCGCAATTTAGCTCAGAACGGTTTGATTCTGTTACAGTGTACAAGGTCACTGCCACTGCCAATGCTAACGTTGTCAGAGGGAATTTTGCAACGGTCCACCACTGTCCGAAGCAACTGACTCATAATGGTACCTCTAAATAATATGTCGCCATCGAAGCCAGATAACACTGCCACAGTGGAAAAGACGCTAACTTTTTTAAGCTCATTCAAGCTCATTCGACGCATTTATCGTTGAACCCGCTGTCAGATGCTCTCATACAGTTAGCAGTTCCATGTCGTGGAGTCTACATCCGCAAATTCCGGGTCTACTTTAGGCTGACGTTGAGCCTTGTGGAGGGTCTCATAAGATGAGCTCGCTGGTAAGTTCTTAGGGTGGTGAGATGACAATGTGACCAAGGTGTATGTAAAGTGTCAGCGGGTTTATGGTTTGATATTCATATAATGCCGAGAATATCGCTACATATGATACGACCGCTTAAGCTATTTTATGCTTAGAATGAGTTGAAGGTATCTTGCCTGCGATACCATCACGCCTTATTTGGGGCTAAGGATGACTCTATAAACTAAACCTAGTGTAAGACCTAAAGAGTTAGTGAAGCGAAAACTCAGGGACTCCCTATTACAAGACATAAAAACCGATAACGAGAAGACGACAACATGGGCTCTTGCTCTTGGCTTCGATCGAACTTCAAAAGAGATGTGTAGTCTTCCTAACTTCGGGTTATCTGGACCAAAGATAAATATGCATCACGTCATAGAAACCAACTAGCTATCGCTCACACATGCCCGTACACGTCTCTTCCGAAAGCGTCAGCCACTAGATCCAAAAGATGTTGCAACGATGTACGATATCAACCCCCATGTATTCGCGGAGAAAAGCTAAGACAAAAACAAAAACAAAGTGACGCCCAAGACCATTCGAGTCCGAAACGTCAATTAATTTCCGATACAAGAGTTCCTGAAGTTATATGAAGCCCCATCAAGCACAGATAAGAAGTAGGAAAATTTTGTCATTGGCTGTAGCACTGGATCCGAAGATTTTATCGTGCATGGAACCCCACATGTGGGTGGGTTGTTGGGCTGAATCTTGGGTTGAGATCTTAGGTTGGGGATATGACTTTCCGAGTTACCAGCGGGTCGACCGACCCGCTTGGGGATGTAGGGTGATGTTCAATACGGCAGTACCGGTACGGTACAGTAATAAAGTAAAATATCTTGAGATCCATGACCAGGACCTCGGTCATCGTTTCTCCTTGAAGAAACGAATCTTCGGTCCGAGCATTAAGATCGGCACGTTGCCGAACAAACCGATCAAAAACCTTAACAAAATCGGGACGGGTACAGTATCCAAAAAGAGTCTAGAACGGACAACTTTCAAACGATGTAAGTTATGTATTAAGTTAATAGAAATAGAAAGATTCTGGAAGAAGTTTTACCAGGCCGGAAAGCCGAAAGACTGTTTCTCCTCGGATAAGCGGGGCTAAAATCTCCGTACATACTCCGTACATACTCCGTAACTTTATTCTACATGTACATGTACGTACTGTAATACGCATGACAGTCATGTCATGTCATGAACAATACCATAGCATCGACTATGATAGATCTTCGATCGCAGCCACAATAATGCTCGATCTACAGTGCCAAGTTGCAACTATGTCCGCCCGTAACATCTACTGTAGCACAGACAGAATTATCGTGCTGTACTTTCGTTGATAATCTCGGAATCTAGAATCACGGATTTGCGCTTTAGCTCCTCCTTCATGTTATCTATTTTTTTTTTTTTTTTTTTTTTTTTTTTTGGTTCCTCAGCAATGCGTTCAGTACGAGCTGAACATGATTGAGACTCTTGCCTGTTTATTCATTCTGCAGATAGCTTAGGTATGTAAACGCATTGTAGGGACAGAGCTTATTCGTGTCAATGGACCACATATACATATGTAGTTACAGTACATATTCGTAGGTTGTTTCCCGACGAATAAGAACCCAAGATCTGTACTTAAAACTTAGAGCTCCATAATTAGATCTAGATCTACCAAACTACGTATCAGTGTACCCGACGCTAGCACTTATTAGCCTTGTGGCGGTGCTTAGTTTTGGTCACGCCAACCAATAATAATGCGCTAATGGTGAAGTACGGAGAAAATTCGGAGCTCTCCGTAATGTTCTATAAATAAGATGAAGATTAGAGTGCTGACGATCTAAGGGAATCGGGGATCGGATTCCGCGCGTGGGATTGTTTTGGATAACTCGGCTACTGTATACACTCCCGGTACACACCAAACCAACTCAACATGAAGGGTGCTGGATAGAAAAGATACAGATTATGACGTTTAAGATCCCAATAACGAGCATTCAATTGGCTTTTGAGATAAATCAACTACTGCAGTTCCTGAGAAAAAAGTTCCGAGATCAGCATGTTGAGTGTCCAAAAGATCCTTGCAACGGATTACCAGAGGGAATACCGACGTCGCTAATATACCGGTAGAATATAGCAACATCCGATATGTAACAAAGCGATGATACCCGGACAAGGATCCAGGTGGTAAGCCTTAGCAATAATGACTCAAGAGCAGTAGTATCTGGTGATTTCTAGGTCATGCCATCTGGAACGAACTGTCAGATAACCACTATTTACCGAGTATAGTAAGTAAGAGAGAGAGCACTGGAAGCATCCGTTTAATACTAATAATACGGAGAGAGTCCGGGGAGGTCCAGCCAAAGTGACAGACAGATGAGTCAACGTCTTAGAATAAGGTTGGATGAAGTTGTATGGACACACAGTGGTATTCGTGGGGATCAGGGGTAGTCCCAGTGTGTCAGGTCACAACTCACAGGATCCAGTACAGCCTTACAGTAGCAGGCTACGGCGATGACAAATATGGGTCCTACGCGGTACTGTAGCAGGTGAAAACTCTTCAACTCCGCAAATCAGCACCTATTTCCCAAAACGGAATAGTCCATGGGCTCGGATTCAGCCGGATGGAAACAGAACGGAAATATTACAAGGATAAAAATACGGATTACGACACTAGTACGGTATGAGTCAAACAGATACAATGATAGACGGTGAATTCCTTGCATAAAAAGGACTGCCTTACATCATACAAATACATAAATATGTATTCCACCAACGATTTTATATCACATACGGGATCCTCCCTTTTTCTAAACCTCAACTCTTCCTATCCAAAGACTTGTTATATTTTTATTTTTTATTTATTCAGAAAGAAATAATAAAGCCACTTCTTTCATCAGTTGCTTTGCCACTTGTTTCAAGTTCTCCTTACCAGGGATTTCCACGAGTCCTCGGGCTTTCCAGACTCTTCCGCAAGCGTCTTCCACGGTTACAGAGATCCGGATCTTTGACCGTCGGGATTGTTAAGGGACAATCATAGAAGTTTACCCAACTTGGTGGTTCCCGGTTCCAGCTAAACTGTGGCGTTCTTTATTGTCTCGAATCTCCCCACCGGCTCAGCGCTGACGTCCGCCCTCCATCAAGAAAGCAAAGAAAGGGAGAGGCCTTGTGTGGAAATTATGTTCATGAACCACCGCCCTGCTGTACGTAAGGGTCTCATCACCGAACCAACTTCTTGCGACCTGGAACTCCCCGTTCGCATACAAGACGACCAATTTTCTCCCGACTCTTCTTCTTTCCAAGATATCAACAACTCATTACTGCAGTGCTTCCACACACCTCCCTCCTCCTCCACACACCCCGAGCCCCATCAGGCTCCACCTCGTTTGCTCTCCCCTTTTCACTACTATCCTTCCGATCTTCAGCAGGAGTACTACTCTCCTTCGTCTTCTGTGTCTTCGTCACCTGCTTTTTCTTCTCCTTCGTTTTCTCCTGCCAACTATCTTCCTCCTGCGACAACAACAACAACAACAACAACAACAACAACAACCGCGGTTCCTTCTGATTATTCCGCCATTCAAGACGGCGGCAGTAAAAACAGCTTTTTGGAAGCTCCTTCGATGACCCCTGATTCTTCTTATAACCCCCATATTCATATCGAGCATACGGATTCTCCTCCACTGCCGCCCCAAGCGCATCAGAATCCGCCACAGCACCTATCGTATCTGACTCCTTACAACTTTGAGCCGCCCATGTTGGCACAACACTCTGTTCCGAACAATAACGGCTGGGACAACAATATCCAGCTGTTGAGCCAACGAAAATCTCAGAGCAGTCTCTCGCCGCCTTCGCCTCTCCTGAATCGAGCAGACAACGACAAGTCGCACGCAAGATCCAAGAGCGTTGCTCTACCACAGCAGCCGCTTCCGACGCCGGTGCAAACGCCCGTTCAAAATTCCATCTTTGCGGCTCCCTTCCAGAACTACGATCCGTCGTCTCAGGATGGTAATCATGCTGAGGCCGAAATGGCTATGAAACGCGCCGTCATGGAACAACAGCAACAGCAACAACAGCCTGCTCACTCTCATCATCAGCATCGTCTCAGTGATTACTCTATGGCACCTTCTGCCTCCAGTGTGAGCCATAATTCTCCTGTCACCCCGCAGACTAACCTTGACGAGCTCGACGATGCTTCGAAGACTTTTACCCATGGTGAGGACCGAATCCCTGGTGTTGACCGGTGGATGGATGAATACTTACGTCTCGATGCGATCTCAGACTACGGCAACCAGAACCCCGGAGGCTCCCTCCCCGTCCCGATCCCCAAACTCAACCGTACACTCTCCGATATCTATCAAGATGAGCTGTATAATCCCACGATCGTCCCCGCGCCCCAGCAGCCCTCAATTAATCACGGTAACTTTCTTACGCCCTACCGCAACGTCTTCGCCAACCGGCTGCAAGCTGCGAATGAAGGACCTGCTGCGAAGTCGCAATCGCCTGGGATGAATATGAATAGAGAGCGTTCCCCTTTTCGAACGAGTTCGCAGAACTTCAGCAACCCGGCCACGGCTCTCCAACAGTCGCATATGACAGCAGGTATGCCAATGAGTCAGAACGGCATGAACAACGGGGGTGAACCAAAGACTATTTCACCAAAGGATGCTATACTGGACTACAGTGAACGCGATGACCCTTCGGTACCGCCCTTGTTCCCACCGAATCGCGACGATCTCAATATTGGCGATACGTTGTCGCTTCGTCGGGATAGTTCGTTCTCATTCCGACCACCACCGGAATACTCGCCCATGGAGCCATTCCCCAGTCAATACTCCACGCAAGCAGGAGGAATGCGGACGCAACAACCATTCACGCAGCAGCAGCAGCAACCACCTTTGCTTTCGATGACTCATGGTCTTCCCATGGAGTCACAGATGCCATCCAGATTGGCCACCCAGCCCATTAATGAAACGATTTCACGGCCTCAGGATACGTCTGCTCGCGAAGGAACTTACACGTGTACCTATCACGGATGCACACTACGCTTCGAAACACCGGCCAAATTGCAGAAACATAAGCGTGAGGCACATCGTCAGACGACACCGGGTGGTCATCTATCTGCGCGTGATGCTCGCAATTCCCAGGCTGGCCCTCACAGATGCGAGCGGATCAATCCAACTACGGGAAAGCCGTGCAATTCGATTTTCTCGCGCCCTTACGATCTTACACGGCATGAGGATACGATACACAACGCGCGCAAGCAAAAAGTCCGCTGCCATCTATGTACGGAAGAGAAGACGTTTTCGCGCAATGATGCATTAACGCGACATATGCGTGTTGTGCATCCTGAAGTCGACTGGCCAGGCAAGCAAAGACGCCGTGGCCGCGAATAACGAACCTCGGGTTTAGGGGAATGGTGTCTCTACTGGTACACGGGTGTGCCAAGCAAAGACGTTGCGCAAGGGTGTGACGATGATTCCCTTCTCTGAAGCGTGATTGCGCCGGCTCTGGAAGCGGCGATACGACGGATCAGTTGTGCGCGTATCACACGTTTGCTGTGATGACATCATATGACTAAGGGAACACCGACGTCATAGCCCCAGCCGGATTAGGAAAGGACCCGCTGCTAAGTGGGTCGGGGATGCTTCCGCAGATCGGCCACGTCCGATGATGTCAGCACTCCAACGTCGTTTCCAACGAACCCTCATTTCAATTAACGGTACATAACCGTATCTTTACGTCTGCCTCCGGTTGCTTTGATCTGATTCGGTTTCCGTTTACGGACTGCATCTCGCTCTATACGTTTTAATGACGCTCTGTATCCCCCCGGCATTCAACCTCCATCAGTCGAGCGTGACGACTTGTGTTCATCATGTTTCCGCCTGCATGTTGTCATTGTTGATTATCTTGGAGCTCCTTACATACATACTCGGCCGGTGGGCTGGATTACGGCTACTAAGAATAATCAATCCTTCCCAGGGGTGATTGTACATTATGACATTTGCCATTGTACATTTTCTTTGTCGATGCGATGACTATGATTATTTATGATTGTTGCATGGAGTTATCTATTGTCATTTTTTGCATTTGATCAGCATATCTATTTTCTATTTTGAAGAAACTTATCTGTACAGAAAAGCGCATGATCCTTGTTCTTATTTCTTATTCTAAAATTGTATATTATTACACTGACTTACATATTTGAGATTGATGACTGACGGACGGAAATTGGCGAAAATTGTACAGTACAAAATATGTTGGCTGATCTGGTTTACGTTTTATGATTTACGATGTTAGACTCAGAATGAATGAATTGAATGATTGATATAATATTAGTTACTGTCACTGTTGTCTTTATTAAACTTGCTATTAACGAACGGATTCGATCAGCTAATGTTAGCTGTGGTATCATAATCTGGTATGAAATGACATACCCACTTGAGTATGTGTACTCTATGAATGTGTAAGATAGACAGACGGTCCGGATTAAGGTAACGAGCAAGTGACTCAAGATTGCTACGAGCGTATGTAAACTGCTGGTACAAAAAGGGGTGTAAACTACTCTGCAGCTGCCTCCCTCAAAAGTCAAGACGCAGCTCTCAGCCGTGGACCGGAATGATGTAGGTGCTATATCACTTGCGCGTTGGGTCTAGCTCCTCGTTCATCATCGTGTACATCGTAGCTTGCTCATGTAGAAGGAAAGTGGGTTGATTAGAGGAGACGCATCGAATTTGAAAGAAAGTGGGACGACAGCAACTCTCCAGCGACGGTACCTATAGTGCCAGAGAGGAAGGAAAGTGAGGATAGTATGGTAGTCAGATAAACAGAATTTGTCTTATCCCGCGCAATCTAAAGAAGCAGTCATAGATACACGGTCGGCTTGAAAAGTTAAGTTTCCTGAGTCCGATTGCTGACACGGATATATCGTGCTTGAAGGCACGCATTTCCTTAATTCTGATTCTCGTGCGCAGGGTTGCCCGAGTAGCCTGCTGTAGATATAGGAAAAGCTTTTCCTGTTCCCGTGGACTTATTCTCCATGTCGGAAGCTTTGCGGTTGGGTTTCAGTTGAACAACAACCTCTCGTGATAAAACTGCCAATGTGTTCGATTTGGCTTGTCAAAAAGCGATATGATATTGAAACCAAGCACCTCTTTGGTGGTCCGTATCATAGTACAAACATTTGCACCAACTTGAACATGTTCAATCTGCGCGGCATTCGCTAAGAACTCGAATGGACACCAACAATGAATCCATAGTCCATTTGTTCCGGAGTCCGTATCGGGCTCCGTAAATTTGAGCTTCCATAGACAATCCCGCCACGTCTGATTTTTTCAGTATTGACAATGCCACGACGGTTAACCAAACGGCTTTGCTCCCTCACTTCAAGAGTCGGGCTGTCTTTGCCATAAGCTTCCAAAAGGCTGAAGAGGTACTTGTTAGCTGAAGGTGAAGCTGTATTGCTGTATTGCCGGGACAGAGCGTGGAGCTGCGTAGGCGACGTTGCCGATGCAGAAGGCCGTGATGGAGAGGTGAATACCACGATGGTATTAATAGTGACCGCCATCTCGATCTTTGTGGAGGTGGCGAACGCAACAAACCGGCTGAACGATAGCATGAAGTGGGCTTATAATACGCGCGGGCCGCCCCGGTGGCAATATGTGGGTCGGCGAATATTTTAGGTGACCATTACCTTATGCGAGCGCTTTTACACACACACACACACACACACAAAAAAAAAAAAAAAAAAAAAAAGGTGCTGCCTCAGTACCGAAAAATGTCGTGTTTGCCGCGTCGATTGTCATCCTATGATAGCAAACGCATCCATCCCCATGCTGTCTAAAAACTGTTGCGAAGCCCACGGAGCCCAGTGCAAGGGCCGCTACACCGAGTGTCCTGTCAGACTTAAGGTCGTGAACAACCGCATTCAAAACTCGACACAGCGTCAATTCCAGGCAATCAAAGAACCTGATATCCGCGAGTTTGCTCGAGAGCGCAGACCCGACAATGAGGGAGTCACCGGGTATATAGGGTCCCTATTCTCGTTCCCCGGCTCCCCGTCGTCGCCTGCCACATCGACACTGACGTTCATACCAGCTCGATGCCCTGTTCGGGCGAGGGAGTTTCCTCAACTATTAGGCTCCCATTCGCCATCATCATCGCGCTCCGACAACCAGGACGTGACGAGAAATGACAGTTCAACAGCAGACATCGCTGAACGGGAGTGGGAGGAGCACATACCCGAGGATTTCGTTAACTAACAGACACAGAAATGCGTGCCGAGTCGCTGACTAGTTTATTGAAGCAGCGTCGTTTTGGAATCATATCTTTGGCGAGTTGGAACGAAGTGAGAGAGCCAAGACATCGACGCGTCATGTGACCGCACTAAGTAAGTTGACAAAGTTGAATTTTCTCGTATCATATTCGCTCTTACACCTCCTTTTAGATGTGCTCAGGACGAGTTTATACTCGGATCAACCGCCGAGAGATCCTGTCACCTATGAGAATGAAAGGCGCTATATGATAGCGCATGGAAACCTTTTCTGCCGAGTTCCTTGATGACACGAGCCGAACTACTCGCGACGATTCGTTCGTATTGGCGCCGAGCACAGTGGTTTCAGTCGAGTCCGACCTGTGTATGCGGGTTGATGCCTAGTCTAGCCACCTGGAATTAACCTTCTTGGACAAAGCCACCAGGAAATAGCGCCGCAGAAGCTGGATAATGTCATCCGCCAGGGTAAACGCAGCTTCCAGGACCGCCTCGCGAGTTTTGAGCCATGAAACGAGGGACATCCGGTCCTTCATATCCCAGCTCAAAGCCTCATCGAGAAACCCGAGCTTAATCGCATCATTCCTGGCATGACCCTCGCCTCCATTAGTAGACGTTGAAACTCGGCGAGGAGGTCCTGGAAGGTGCGTTTTACCTTGGCGGATAGCATTCAGTCTCCGTCGCGCTTTTCCCTGGGAACTCTTATCTAAGGAGGTAGAATCCGGCATCAGTTTGCTCTCCCGTGATATTTCCATCCAGCTTCGCGTGGGTGGCTAGCTGCGGTAGTAACTGGGCAGCGGCAGCCTCATGCAGTCGATAAATTAAGCGTGCCAAGAGGCATGAGATATCGCGGAATGAACCTAATGCAGCTCGGTTGACCTTCTGACTGGTACCTAACGATAAAGCTTAGCATTGCAATGTGGGCTTATCCAGGTGCCTCATAATACAACCTTGGACAGAACTCATGAGCAACAGACTTTCGACGCAAAAGAGCAACGTCTGTGCAGACGTGATAGCTTTTGACTTATCATAAAAGTGACTGCTAATCTTCATCTGTCAGATCAGCCCTATATGTGGTCCGTGCCCAACCTCGGCTTCATGACAAGGCAGAGAGTTTTTGCCTTTAGACTATTTTACCTGCTACTAGCGAAGCAAAGCCGCTCTCATGAAATTGGCTTCGTCGTTGCTCTCGAATTTCGCCTAACAGATCTTTCCTTGCCAACGATGAATGCTGAGCGCTGTTGGGTGCTTCTCGAGTGCTGATCGTCTGTCGGAAACAAACCGGGGAAGATATGATTCCGTTGCTTGCTATGAATGATTAGGCTTCTTCCGAACTCACACGGCCTACTTCCATTCCATGGCTCGGCAGGAATATATGCACTTTCCGGTTGACTCAGCCGAAGCTCGCAAGGCACGACCCTATCGGAGATGCTTCTTTGGCTTGCTTGCAGCTTTGATTCTCTGCCGAAGGTCGCATTTCCATGGAGTTCGTTCACTGCCATCCTCATGAGTCAATGACGGAAAAATCTGCCTGTTCCATGATATCTCTGGCTGCCTGCTGCGAAGTTATAAACTCCCTTTCCTTTCTGGCCGATTTTTGTTTCCTTCCTTCCTTTTCCCGTCTCCAGAGACTATAATCGAATCTCTTGTCTTTCGTTGAATCTCCTCAATCGCTTCTTCATCGTTCTACCTTCGTCCAACCGAGTCACCTTGCACCTTCTCATTCCTCTATCTACCTTATACCTTTCTCTTAGTCCTTTACTTTACCTTCCTGTTTCTCTTGTACTTGTACCTTGGACCCTCTCAGCTATCTCCTTGTTCTCGGCATACCTTCATTACCCCTTTAGTAGGTTTCCCTGTTTAATTCACTAAACACTTCGTTACTTTATTGTACCGTCCTGCTCCTCGTGAAATAAGCTTACACGCATCTAATTCTCGACTTTTTGCTTACCGTTTTGATCAAATCCACCAACAGTCACTATGTTTTATCGGTCAGGAATCATCGGCTCCTTCCAGAGCCGCCAATCCACCACGTCCCGCTGCGCCTTTGGGGGCATGCATCAGAAAGGCGAGAGAGCTCATCCGCCGCCACAACCGCAATTTCAACGGCAACGCTTCCAGGAAGCTAGAGAAGCCTAATAAACCGAGCTTCAAGACACCAGTCGAACTTAAACAGACCTGTCCCCGACTCCGAAATATGAGGTGCATTTATCGTCCACGGACGTATTAGCGACGCCACCGAAGACGGCGACATCCCCAGACAGTCTGTCCAAGAATCCGGCAATTGGAGCGCAACGACTGGTCCCAGTACCAACAGCAGCTCTAGCTTCAGCGGCAGACCCAGTTCCCAGAGCAGCACCAGCTCCGATTCGGACGACACGTTTGTGAGCTGCAACACGAACAGCGTCGAAGCTGGCAGCGACGAAAATTACGGCTTCACAGACAATGGTGCCCGCCAAACACGCGCCAACTGCGAAGAATGCGACGATGCCGATGAAGTTGTCGATCTCTGTGAACGTTGCCACGTCAGGCTCTGCCACGACTGCGATGATATACTTCTCTACCTTGCCGTCGGAGACGGCCGTATAGCCAGAGGCTCGCCTGACACCAGAGGTGTATATTGCGACTGCGAGAGCCCAGCTCCGCCACTCGCGCCGAGCCGTAATCGGCAGTACGAATCACCGCCATCCCAGTCGACAACGATGGACGCGGATTGGAAAGTAGAATACCAAGCCCAGCAGACCTTGGGCTGGTTGAGGGAAACGGCGGCAGCGAAAGAGCGCGAGTGGCTAAGATGGAGAAAGCAAGGAAAGGGGAGGTAAAGTGCTTTCCTTGGGCCTCGAGTCGAACCGAGAAGAAGCGGGACGGACGATGCAGGTATATTCGAAGAAGTACCAGAAAGGGGGTGATTCTTCACTCGCCGTTTCTAACGACTGCGCCGACGGCATGATTGTGAGAAGTGCTCTGTTGAGATTTGAGACAAAATGACAGTCATGGGTGTGCCCAACCAAGATTCTTGTAGAATGGTTCGTTCGGATCAGAGCGCGCTCGCGGTTCGGTCCGCAGGCTTACAGGGTTGTGTCTAAGACAGGTAGAAGCCGTGCAACGTTGCTCAATCAACACATTCTTTTATATTATTATTGAAAAAAGTACTCTATAGTACTACCATTCTATACGTAAACATAGCCATCATAAAGAAAATAAAACAGAATACCCAAGCATACAATAGAGAAACCAAACCAACAACCCAAACCCAAAGCTAACGAGCAGAGACATTAACACTTACCGTGACTTGCCATCAGACAGTCTCGGAGACCAAGACAGTGAACCTCAGATACCCGCCTGTTTCGCAATCTCGAGCGCCTTTTGCAAACGCTCCACGCGCCGACCAAGCTCCGCCCGAGCCGCACGGGTAGCCGTATTCTCACCCGCAAGATCAGCCAACT
This sequence comes from Xeromyces bisporus, assembly GCA_900006255.1. Taxonomy (NCBI): domain Eukaryota; kingdom Fungi; phylum Ascomycota; class Eurotiomycetes; order Eurotiales; family Aspergillaceae; genus Xeromyces; species Xeromyces bisporus. The sequence goes on from HG983345.1 coordinate 301,810, forward strand.
CCACCTCGGAAAGCCCATTCACGAACTCAGGCGAGATAACCCTCAACGGACTCCTATCACCCAGAAAATGCCGCCCGACCGCCTGCGCGCCGACGTTATCCGTGAACCTTCTCATGGCGACGCGGTAGTAAGCCTTGAGGATGTCGTGGATGTCATTAACGACCTGGTCCTCGTTGCTGACGCGAGCCTGCTCGAGCAGATCCCTGTAGCTGACCTGGCATTGTTCGCCGTCTCGGATGCCCATTGCGGCGAGCCGGGCGAGGGTGCGTTCCTGGCGTGTCTGGATGAGGGTTTCGGCGAAGGTTGGGTCGGAGGTTTGGAGGTTGCCGCCCTGTTCGTCTTTGAGGAGGTTGCGGATTTCGGCGATGGCTTTGTCCTCGGTGGCGCGTTGGTAGGGTTCGAGTCGGTTGTTGAGTTTGCGGCGGACGTCGTCGTCGGCTTCCGAGATGAATTCTTCCAGCGCGCTTGTGTGGTAGGAGGTTACTGTTAGGCTTACGTCGCGGATGTAGTCCATTGCGATGTCTTTCCATCTTCGCGTCACTTCGCGGAATAGCGTTTCCAGTAGGGCTGGGTTGAATGTGCCCGGGAGTTCGGCTCCTTGCGACTCTCGGTATAGTTTGCGGATCAGCAAGTGGACGGGTGTTTGATCCCGGCCGCGATTGCTGCTTGAATACTCTGGGTCGACCTCCCCGTTGGCGGTTTGGAATGGCATCAGATGGCCGTGTCGCATTTGTGTGGCAAAGTCATCGCTGAGCTTTCGGAGGTGTGCTCTCAGCCTTCGCGGACTTCTGTCTTTGAGCTTTGACGAGTAGACACCTTTCAAGACATTCGTTACATCTTGCTGGTAGTTGATGGCGACTCTTGTCAGAAAACGACGTTGGTCATCTGTCGCTTGCCGAGGCGTTCCCAACTTCTCGAGGCTTTTCTGCGTCTCGACGATCAGGTTTCGCAGGTCTTTTACCAGACCCGGGAACTCTCTTCGAACGTGGTCATACAATAGCTGACAGAGGAAGCCCCGAAGTGGGTTGATACCTAGTCGATCCTTGCGCAGCTCGTTCCACGGTGGCGCACTGAAGAATTGCCTTTCGCTATGATTCCGCTGCGAGATATTGACGCCGTTTTTGATGTCCTTCGCTACCCCGTTTTTGATAACGAACCAACCGTAATTCAGGCGGATTACTTCGTTTCGGGCTATTCTTAATAACTAGAGTAAAAAGCCATTAGAATCTGATGGTACCTCAAGCCATTAAGTGAACCCATGCTTACGCCTTGTTCTTCATCTTGCTGAATTGGTTCATTCTTGGTGATTATACCAAGCGTGCGAATTCCGCCAGGGTCGGCGGCGCGCGCGATCTGGAATACTTCATGACTGGCAAAATCACTCTGTTCTCCATCCATGACCGGACTACCGTGCCAATCAGCATGAAAGCAATCAATAGTAGAAAGACAAGTCACTTACAGAATAATTGCACGTTTGTCGTTGACATATCCCTCAATTAAGTTGCGTATAATGGTTTGATCTTCGGCCGTTTGGTACCTCGTAGGATCTGAGATTGGCTTTAGCAAAAGGGGACACGCCCGACCTTATGGTGTAAACGCACCCTCGAAATAGCTCGGGACGTCAATCACGCTTAGACGTCGGTGTTCTGGGCCCGAGATCTCGATTTTCAAAACAGCGTCGGAAAACCGTTTGTCGAGTTGCTCGAAATCTTTGGTCTGCGACGTAGGAAGACCCATGCACTCCGCTGCCTTCGTACGAGTTCGTTTATGTGAGCACTCCGGCCATTTGCGCTACCGCTTAGAAAAATGAAGGGGCATACTTCATCCAAATATTCAGTAAATTGGAGATTCCCGAAGTCCTTCGCTTGCATCGTATGGCCAAAGTTCGAGAGCCTTTGCCTCAGCTTGCCGTCGCTAACAGCGGACGGTCCTGGAATAATGGATAACTTGACGGCAGCATCGGTCGCAGCCGCGCGACGGAGTACAATCTGCGTTACGAATCTGGTGCAGAGATCAGTCGTATCGGGGAACGAGAGTCCCGTCAGTCCCTCCAGTAGGGAAGTTTTTCCGCTCGATTGGTCTCCAACCACAACTAGCTAAAATGATAGAAGTGTTAGTTCAAAGCGATCTCGGTTGTATTATACGTTGTCGGACGAAGCTCTCTGAAAGCTCGGTATTTACCTGAGGTAAGGGGGTATCCCCATTAATACCAAGCTCACGGTACTTGTCGACGATGGCGAGAATCCTGACACGGTTGCCGTCGTCGAATTCAGAAGTGTTGTGCCTTAGAGGCGTTGGGCTGCGATCAGCTTCTGGCTTTTGAACCACCATTCTGTATATGATTGACGAGACTGATAGACAATGCGACAAAGGACTTGTCAGCTGTGAAAAAGCCCCCTTGCCAGGGTCGCTTTGGATTCAATTTGGCAGACATAAGGTCGTTGACAGAATTTTGCTGTATGCGAGTAACTCTGATGTATGTATGAGTGCTTGACTGAATTAGCTCTGGATTGTTACCACGGAAGAGTCGATGAAGTCTTTGACGTCTAGCTTCTGGCAATACGAAGCACCGCATAATGAGCTTGATCCAGCATGTCAAAATGAAACGATGAAGCTCAATTCCAATCTCCAAGCTCGTAAGTTCCCAGACGGTGTGTCTCTTAGCCATCATTGATGCACTGTGCACACCCGGGCAGCCCGTGGATCATAGCTGCCAAACGTTTGTTTCTGACCATGATGAAGCAGATGGCCCAGCCAATTTGGATCCAATACGGGCTGCTGAGGTAGCTTCGTGTATGTAAACAGTGGTAAGTGTTCCAAATAGCCGTGTAGGCTAGTAGGCCTATTGGTGCAAACCGCGGATGCCTATCATCTATGTCCGCCATTCACTTCCAATGGCAATATGGAAAGGCCATTGTCAATATCAATGGTCGATTTCAACAGATGCACGCGGGTTGTCAATGATTGAAGTTGGAAGAAAGAATGAAGAAACCGGAATTTATACTCCGTTGTTAGAATCCACGTGATTTACCCATACAGACTGCCTTGCAACGACACTTGACTCTCTCGAACAATCCCCGTACTATTACCGGCGCAACTCTCTAGTCTACCATGGCCACTGAAAGCAATGCGATAGCGAGTGCAACCGTCGAGCTCCTGGAGGAGCGGCTACGTCGTCTCACCTACCTTCTTACGGGATACACAAACTGGGCGGGTGAGCCCACCACACCCGCGAAACCGGAACACCTAGAGGACACCATTTCACGCCGACTAGTGCGCCTAGAAAAGGAGCTTGAGAAACTCAGCAAGAAGGTGCCTGCTGTCCGAGAGGTGATTCAACTTCGTGGGTTACCATTACCACTAGCGCTATCATTTCTTTCCAATGTTGGGTGTATATCTCGAAAACTGATCAATCAATTGCGAAACCAACCAAAAGACGACCGCCATCCCGACCTTATCGGCTCTCCTACCTCGGCAGATTCTATTCCGGCAGACCTAACAACCCAGAACCTCGCGTCCATTGTCTTATCATACGCATCCGCATTTCCAGAGACATCCTCCCGCTTGACCTCGTTGAATGATCTTCCTATACCCGATGCGCGAACATCAGCGTCGCTGATTGAGCTTCAACCGCGATTAAACGAGTTGGCGCAGCGGCAGGATGAACAGAACAGGGCGATATCGGAATTGAGAGTGCGCACGGCGAGAGTGTTACAGCGGTGGTACGAGATTGGGTTAGTTGGGAACGGCGAGTGTTGGGCAGAGTGGGAGGGAAGACTTGAGGATGTAGAGAGAGAGGTTCGGAGGGAGGAGGTGGTTAGAGAGAGAAGGGGGAATAATGTGGTATGAGAGTATGATAATTCATACTCCGTACTGCTATGTGTTATGACCTTGAGATGCCCTACCTATTAATAAATATTAGCTACGGATTCATGCTGCTCGATTGCTCTTGTTGTTTCGAACGAACCAGCTGGTCTGTTCGAATTCGGAGGTCCATTATTATTCCAAATATAGTAAGTCTGGATGTCCTGATGGAAGTGTTCTAGACTCCGATCATCATACGATAAGTTATTTAGCGTGCAGTACAGAGTATCATACGGTAATAAGCCTTCGCTGCCTTTCATATCCGTCTGACAGCAGACAGTTCGCTGTACAGCAGAGAGTATGTACCTTGACAGCAGAGAAGCTAACCACGCGGACTCCGAGTCCGAAATGTAACTCCGTTCCGATATGAAGCACGTGATGCGAATTTAATGATATGCATGGGTTAGTCATCGAGGGATTTAAAGTTCTTTGGCCCAGGGGATCTAACCGTTGTGTTACAGAAAAGCGTCTTTTCTGGAACCGTCCACGAATTGGAGTTCTTCTTTTAACTAGGTTTTTACAAGACGCTTAGACAGTTAGACAGTTAGACGGTTAGACAGTTAGACACATATAGTGGACAGCAGTTACTGCATGTATGCACCTGCATGTGCAGTCGATGATGTGTGCCTGACAGCCCAGTCAGGAACTAGTCATGTCTGGAAATTGTGGATCTGGTTGGTCTTTGACTTTCTGGTGCTCCACTTCCTTCTCCGGACTTTCCCCAGTTAGGCTTAGCGTCGGACGTAAACCATCTGCCGCATGGGGCCCACCTGGCCTTTCCAATAATAACACCGGCCAATCAGACGACGAGGAATCCTCCATATTAACCAGCAAACAGAAAGTCCTCAACAGACTGGAGAGTATAATCTACTGTACCGTTAGTTGGTTATGATTAGGATTATTCCTCCTTCATATCTTTTCTTTTCTCCTGCTTCAGCCTATTATTTCCCTCTCCCTTCGTTCCTTTCCCTTCTCAGGCTTCGCTTAAAGTCCTTCCTATCTGCTGCTGCTTGCGCATCGTTCTGCAAGGGGTTTGCAGCGTCCTGCCAGACATCCCGACTTGTCTCACTTATACACTTGCTATACTACTCATCCACGGTCTCTAAACTTTCCTTTTCCCTCTCTCTCTCTCTCCCCCTCTTACTCGCCTTTAGTCCATCGCTGTCCTTATTTTCTTCTCGGAGGAGAGGTATGTCGAATTGCATTGTTTGAAGTTTCCTGCCTGTGGATATGCTCTCCTCTTAATCATGTGTGCACCGAACCAACCGACTCAACAGTTACCGGCATCTTGGAGTGTTATCGCGATTCGGTTCCTTTGTATCTTTGAATACACCCGACCAGAAGCAACTGCAAAAGCAGGATATCTAAAGTTATATAAATTGTGTTTCAACCGAGTCCAATCAGTGAACGATCGCTTTGGCCGGCCAGAGAAAGGAACAGACAGTTCTTTACGACGCGGTTTCCTATACCGCATACGTGGTATCGTATGCGTCTCATTACGACACGCCATCAACTCCTTGCAATCCGAATCGGTTTCTGAAATCTTCCCCGGAGAATGGCAAGATTTCGGGCTAGCAATCTTTTTGGCGATCCATTCGCTCTCGCCACCATTTCGATCTCGATTGTATGTTCTCCCTGTATGGCGGTTTAAATTCAATGATTATCGGCGAGGCTTCGACATCTTTTTCGAAATATGCATGGCTGACAAAACTGCCGTCTGTTAGCCCGCATGGTTGATCACCATCGTTTCTTCGATTGTTGCAGATGTTAACTCCTCCAACTATCCAAATCTGTCGTGGTGGTCCACGGCTTACTCGTTTTGTTGCATTGTTGGTGTTATAATTGTAATTCTGACCAACACTGGCCATATATACGGCGTAGCGGTAAGTCCACGTTCAAGTAGCAACTTTCTTTAATCCAAGAGGTCGTGTTACTAATGGCAATATAGGTTGTAGGGTTCCTGTCAGTAGGGCTAGGTTACACAACCATATCTGTGAACAACCTAATCTACTCGACAGAAGGTTCCAAGCAAGCTGGTGGAGCCGGCTTCATTCTGCTGTCCTTAGTTCTTGTACGTTCCCGTTTTCCTGCAGACCCTTAACCGGGACGACCCCTATGAATATACCGTCAAGATACTGACAGGGGGGATGGATGATCTTGCCAGGCTCTGTGGATATTCTATTTTGGATCGACTCCTCAGGCATCTCCTCGCGGCTTCATCGATTCATTTGCCCTCCATAAGGAACAACCCGGTACCTATAGAAATAGCAGATTCGCATCGGACAGTTTCGGTCCCCGTTCGGAGACGACCGCCCAAACTCCCCAGATGTACACATCTGCACAGCTAAGTGGCTTCGAAACGTCGTCTCCTATGTCAGGGTTCCCTGGTGGGCTACCTGGCTCGGTTAGGGCCAACTCCTCTCAGACACGATTTGGACAAGAACCGAGTCTGGGCGCTGCGATCACACAAGACGAAGTCCCCCAACCGACAGAATATCCCTATCGAGCGAAGGCCATATATTCGTACGATGCCAACCCCGAAGACGCCAACGAAATTAGCTTCGTCAAGCACGAGATTCTGGATGTATCTGACGTGAGCGGGCGATGGTGGCAGGCTAGAAAAGCAACGGGAGTTACGGGCATTGCTCCGTCAAACTATTTGATTTTGTTATAATAATCGAGGATGGGGGCAGCAAGTCGACATGCCATTGTCGCGTCAGTTATTCTTCTGGAGAAAAGGACCTTTTGATACCCTTGGATTAGCATGTCTTTCATGAGAGATTTTGCATAACCCACGTTACGTCTTTATGGCCGGCATTTTCTGGTTTTTGCAGATTCCCTGCTTAATTCTGGCGTTGTCTTTGTGTTTTTCCGAGTTYKTTTTTTTTTTTTTTTTTTTTTTTTTTKTTGACGGATCTATTGTTATGTCTGAGAAGTGACTCGGCTCAGGAAGTTTTGAGTGAAAATATTCTCTTTTTCTTTGGTCTTTCCCGAAGATCTTCGGACTTGGAGAGGCTGTTTTGTATGTATTTATGTCTTTCTCGAATGAATTCTTGGATAAACTCGTCTGCATGACCATCCCCTCCTATTATCACCAACAGCGAAGTCGGTTCAAATTTTGCAAAATAACGAGCGAAGTCGGAATTGACGAACGCCAAGTCTCTTCTATATTATTATTGAGGCTTTCTGTGGGAGACAAATAAATGGATGGAGCCGACTTTCTCAAATTTTTTACCCTTTTTGGAATCCTGGTTTCGTCATGGTTCGATGAAGCGATTCCTACTTCTCGCCTTCAAAATCGTACTAAAGTGGTAAATATACGGAGAGGGCTTCCAAAAGTTCCAGCTATTTGGGAGGACTAACTATATGAATACATATATAAATATGTATTTAATGAATTTTCGAATTTGTTTCCTCTCTTCCTTCTCTTTTTGGATCGGCAGATTATATCATTGAACAAGCTCGCCGCTCAGACTGGCTTTGATGCTTTTCATCTGTCCATAAACGAACTGCTTCAAGGAAGAACAAGCAGAAGAAGGAGAAGAGGAGGAAGAGAGAAATGAGTGGTGACGTTGCGTCGAACGTCCTGGGCACCATCGGAACGGTTCTATGGTGTATCCAACTGATCCCCCAGATATGGTATAACTGGAGAAGAAAGCAGACGGAGGGGCTGCCTCCCCTGATGATGTTTCTGTGGGCTGCTTGTATGCTTAGCACGAAGCTAGCTGGATTGAAGACGTGCTTGCTGACGGACTGGGTATCCAGGCGCGGTTCCGATGGGGGTGTATATGATATTACAGGTAAGGTTCATTGAGCTGAGCATCCGAGAAGGGATGTATGTTGTACGGTACTGTCAAGTGAGTTGAGGTTGATCGACGTCGTTTCTAGAATGTCAATCTACCGCTTCAGATACAGCCGCAGATATTCGGATTCTTCTCGCTTATTAGTTGGAGTCAGACGTTGTATTATAACCAGTAAGTTATGATCGTTGGCAATTTGCCTCGCCCGTCCTTTATAGAGTTTGCTCAGTCTGGCGGTTCAGGTTCTGATGATCTTGGTGAACAGCAACTATACCAAGGTTAAAGCCATTTCGGTCGTCATTGGCACGATGGGATTATTTGGTGGTTTGGAGGCGCTTCTGATTCTCACGTTGAGGGTATGTTTCAATGTTCTGGACGAATTGGAAATAGTCTTTCCCTTTCTTTCCTCGCTGGTATGGTATAGAGACTGACACGTCTTGACTAGATTCCGTATAACAAAGGTATCCACTGGCCGGATATTGTGGTAGGTGCAATTGCAGCTGCTCTTCTTGCAGGAGGCCTGCTGCCGCCATACTATGAGATATATAAAAGAGATGGCCGCGTGGTTGGAATCAGTAAGTTGAGGGGTGTTGCAACTTGCACCATAGCAGGCACGGATACCTGACATTTGCACAGACTGGGTATTTTTATGCATTGATACTCTTGGCGGGATATTTTCTCTCGTTGCTTTAGGTATGTATGACTCTAATCTGATCCATTGCCGTGTATCGTTGGTGATATCTGCTGACATTTGAACAGCTGTTGAGGGATCCTTTGACATCCTCGGAGGAATCATGTACATCGTCGTGTAAGTGGATACTAGTGTCTCGCCCACGGACCACTGCTTGATACTAACGCGCAACTATTTTGTGTTTTGTACAACAGAGTTGCTCTCGAGGGGGGCATCTATCTCAGCCACATCATCTGGCGAATTCGGTATCGGAAATTGCGAAAGGAGGCGAAGGCGTCGGGGAAGAGCGTCGACGACATACTCGAGAGCCGAGAAACTGGCGAAATTGAATATGAAGGCAGCGAAGCGAATAGTAATGGAGGAGACGAAGAAAAGGGAGTGGTGACGGTCCCGGAGACCAAGGCCGAACCCGAACCCGAACCCAAAACAGGTATCAAGAGTTGA
>HG983345.1:311007-410733 GCA_900006255.1 Xeromyces bisporus
CAAGGTTATATATAGATCACCGCATACACGGAGAGGTACTTATGCATAGTAGTGACTTCCTCCTCGTTCAGAGCTCTGGATCTTCCCTTTCGGGAAATGTCTGGAGAGTCAACTTGGAGTCACTGACTTGGCCTCAATTCTGGTCCTTTTCTTCTTTTTTTTTTTCTTTTTTTTTCTTCTTCTTTACAATTACTCTCCAGAACTAATTATCATTATATTATTTACCGGCTGTATTGAATTATGAAGCTCTGCAAAGTAACCCTCTATACATAATTCACTCGTTTCTACATATCTCAATCTGTCCCTCCTCCTACCTTTGATACTCTTCAATCCTCAATTCTCCAGTTGCAGTCACTTGCACAATGCCTGATCGCGGCTTTTCGCGTCGTCTCAAAGCCAAGCTTCTGCGCCGATCGTCGACGCCTTCTGTGGCCCAAACCAACTCCCAATCGCCGTCTGCTGCCAGTGCTCTCGTCCCTCCCGAGCGAAAGGCGGACAGCAACAAAAGAGCGGAGCAGCCCAGCGGCGGCGGGCCACGGCCACCACAGCCATCGCCACAGCCGAACCCGCTATCTACGGGTTCCGCTCCGCATCTTTCTCCTCCTCCCGACGACCCTTTTCTAAGACCCCGTTCCTACAGTGTCGTTTCTTCTCTGCCCGTTGGTAGTCCCAGCTATCATCCGGACGAAGGTGTACCTTCCGTTCCTGGGGATCTTGGCTCCGGCTCTGCCTCTGCTGCTGTTGAGAAATCCCGTCCGGCTCCGTCGCCTGGCTTGAGTGACGAAGCCCAGGCCGCATCGTTACCTCCGCCAACACCTTCTTCCGTAACCTTTGACGAGCAGCAACAGCAACAGCACCGCCAATTTCTGCAGGAGCCCGCGAAAAGTCAGCTAGGTCGCGTGCATAGTGTTTCGTCAACTAGCTCCGCTTCCAAGAACCCCAATTCCCCTCTGCAGATAACCCCTCCCACCGAGGTATCACCGTCCACTGCTGCGACTACTCCTGCCGGTGCGTCGAATCGACCTAATACCGGGTCTTCCTCTCAGCCGCCACCGTCCCAGCAACCATCTCCGTATTCTAACAACCCAAACGCTGCCAAGCAACACCGTTCGAACCAGCCCAGTGCGTCGTCGTCCTATTTCCCTTCCCCTTCTCCGGCCATTCCCAAACGACCTTCTCTTGGTATCCGGCGACAGTCGCTTCTTCCTGCATCGCAGCATCACTTAATAGACGGTTTATTGGATTCGGGACCGACTGCAGCAGCGGATTTTGCTCAATTCCCCGCCGAGCCTGCCACTGCGAAGTCGGAAATGCCGCCACAGCGCAAGATTTGGGTCAAACGGCCTGGGGGCTCGGCTACATTGGTTCCGGTTATGGAGGATTGGTTAGTGGACGAGCTACGTGATCAGATTCTTCGAAAATATGGTAACTCTATTGGGAGGAATTTCGACCCCCCGGATATCGTCGTCAGAATTTTGCCGCGAGAAGGTTCTGATAAGCAATTGACACCTGAACGGGTTTTGAGTCCGGAAGAACCGCTACTGTCGGCTATTGATGGACACTTCCCCGGAGGCCAATCGGTTGCAGAGGCCTTGCTGATTGATACCCCCCAGCGACGGACGCCGAAGCCATCTCCACGCCATCCTGTATATTACCATCCTGCTGATGTCGGCGATCCCGGCGATTATTTCACTCTCGTCCCTGGAACAACGGGACATGCGTCGTCTACACATACTGCTCCTGCGCATACCACGGGGAATTCAATCTCGATTCTCTCCACCGGGGTGCCCCCTCCGTTGCCATCTCCAGGTAGTCTTTCCATACGACACCGACCCACGCTAGCAAGACACACGACGGATTCTCCCGCTGTGCTTAACCCTGCGGCTGGTGTGAAACGTTCGTGGCTATTCCACTGTCCTTTTTTGTTCCCGCTTCGTTTGCTAAATTTTAATACTTACTCCTAATTTGGAATCGCAGATACCCCAATCCCTCCAAGTAACCAAACTCCTACTGGTCAAATACCACCTATTCCTACGCAGCAAATGCCTCCACCGGAGTCTCCTCACAATAACAAACCGTACACGCCGCCAGCACGTACTTCATCACCGCATCCGACTCGGAAGCCGAAAAAGCCCAGTAATCCCATGCACTCGGACACGGCCTTTGGTGGCCTTATCGAGGGTACCGTTCCGCCGATCAATGTCCTCATCGTTGAAGACAACATCATCAACCAGAAGTTACTTGAGGCGTTTATGAAACGTCTTAGTGTACGCTGGAAATGTGCTGCGAACGGTGAGGAAGCCGTCCGAAAATGGCGTCAGGGCGGGTTTCACCTTGTGTTGATGGACATCCAGCTGCCGGTAATGAACGGTTTAGAAGCGACAAAAGAGATTAGGAGGCTTGAACGATTAAATGGGATAGGTGTATCGCACAAGGCGGCTTCTGAACAAGTGAATGCCACAAGCGCTGCCGCCAATGCGACGTCGTCTCCGGACAGCAAAAGCCCTCAGACACCCAGATCTCCATCCATCAAGGAGGAAGATACTTTGCACGACTTGTCGTTGTCCAAGAGTCCGGTGATTATTGTGGCTTTGACGGCCAGCAGCCTTCAGAGTGATCGTCACGAAGCACTGGCGGCAGGTTGCAACGACTTTCTGACCAAGGTATGTTCTACTTAGTTAGCTTCCTGTTTCACTTTTAACATGCCATATACTGCTTCCACGCTTTGTTGTTCCACCTGACTAATGAGAAATCCCTCTCCTTTCTCTTCGTTTGTATGAAACATATCTAGCCCGTCGGATTTCCATGGTTAGAGCAAAAAGTCACCGAATGGGGCTGCATGCAAGCCCTGATCGACTTCGAAGGCTGGCGAAAATGGCGCGGCTTCGCCGACCCCAAAAACGAAGAAAAACAACAACCCCCGCACCCGACTGCTGACTCGCACTCTCACTCTCACTCTCATACTCATACTCATAATAACACGCACGGTAGCCCCATGCAGGTCGGCGAGGGTGGTAGTAGCACCCCCGGGCCGTCGACGAGGAGGACTCTCGCTAATGCTAGCCATGAGTCACCCGTGCCGTCTCGCTCCACAGCTTCGCTCCCGCATAGCAATCATCACCGGCGCAAGTCGGATCGGATTGCGGGAGGTAGTGGACGGAGTAGTCGGCGGACGAGCGTTCAGTATACCGCCAGTGGTAGTGGTGGTGGTAGTGGTGGTAGCAGTACCGGCCATCTGGGTGTTGCTAATGAGGAGTCGTCGGGTGACGGGTCTGATACGCCTACTGCTAGTTTCGCCTCGTCTGTGAAGGTTAGGGGGAATACATGATGGCTAAGAACAGGGAAGGAAGGGGTGAGAGATTAGGTCTTTTGGTATGCATGGCGTGGCGTGGCGTGGCATGGTATCGATTGATTGATTGATGGTCATGGAGAAAAGGTGGATTATTTGGTTTTTCTCGTGTTTACTATTCTTCTCTTCTTTTTTTTCGTTTACGGTGATACCTCGTGCATACATACATAGCCTGTTATTATAAATAACCATAGAGGGGATAGATAGATATGTATATGATAGGTTTGGTATAGCCCTAATCAAGAGAGTCGACTTTCTTGTAGATTGGTTGGTTTCTTGCCATTGTCAGCATACTTAAACCAATATAGTACAAGGTGGATTAACATCCAGGGTGAGCTCCGTATATGTACAGACGTGATACAAAAAACAGATATATATCGTCGACACAATCGACCGAATCAAACCTCAACCTTGGTGGGAATCTTAATCTGTCCCTTCTTCCGATCGTAATTCGGCACACCATACCTCCGACCAACACCTCTGGGATTCCGTCCAGTGTGACCCGTAGTCTCAGGACTAACGGTAACATCCACGAAGCGGAACTCAAACCGAGACTTCTTAGGCTCGACTCTCGTCGAGTGCTTCTCCTCACGTTCCTTGGCCACTCTCTTGCGCTCATTGGTGGCATCATCCAGAATCTTGACGTCTTGTTCGTGCCGGATGGCCCGGATGGTGCGCTCGTTAGGATAAATCATGCGATCGCGCTCGGCCTGGACGAGTTGAGGGTGGGGAATGCGGACGTCGGCGGGTTGGAGGACTTGTTCTTCCTCGTCGCCTTTTCCGACGCGTTCGACTGCGTCGGTATGGCGCTGGAGGAGGCTGGCTTTGTGCACGGGATGGATTAGGTCTTCGGTTGAGGACTCGTGATGTTCGAGGGCTGGGGCTGCTGAGAAGACACGACCGGCGTCGACACGGGTGAATTGTCGTGACTCAGATACAGGGTAGAAGATTTGGGGGTCCGTTAGTCGGTGGACTGGGAGGTCGTTGATGGACTCATGAGGCACCTGACGTCCTCCTTGGGTGAGTGGTGTCGTCGGAACCATTTCATGTACGGCTCGGGCATAAGGGATAGCCATTGGTTTATTCTAAAGCAACAAGGCAAGGAGTTAGCACGTCAATTGAGGCCAAAGCGACTGAATTGCAAGGAACACATGGCAATTGACGCGACGCTAGCTTCAGAAAGATGAAAAGACATCGTAACCATTCCCAAGCGAGTAATCACTTGGAGTCTTAAAGACTAATCGAATAATTTTTATTCATCATAGAAAAAACAGACACCGTACAAATCAACGAAGAGAAAAGAAAGGATAAAAAAAGAACATACCTGACTGGCCCACCTCTTCTCCAACTCCACCAACCTAACCACAGCCCCAACCCTCCTCATATCAATCCCCAACTCAACACTAACCTCCCTCACCCCCTTCCCCTGCTCCACAACCCGCCTATAAACCTCCCCGCGCAACTCCGCACTGAGTATACTCTCGCTCACATAATTCGAATTCAACGGGAACGGCCGCTGTCTCGCAGGACGACCCTGTTCCTCTGCGGGATTGTCTCCCGGTGACGACTCACCGCGATCCCGCAGGTCGGTGAGGTAATTTGTGGAGCCGGGGATGTGGCTTCTTAATGAGGCTCCGGGGCCGTTTAGCCAATTGAACATTCGGCTTCGGTGTTGGGTTCTGGCGGGGATGGTGGAGGAGAAGGGGCGGGATGATTGGCATGATGAGGATGATGTGGATGGGGTTGAGAGGGAGAGAATGGGTAATGATGAGGAGGAGGAGGTAGAGGAGGGAGAAGAGGTGATGTTTAGGAGGAGGGAATTGGAGACACGCTGGCTCTGTATTCGCGGGGGCATTGTGAAGCTGGGATTAAGAGTGATGACTAAGGGGGATGCCAGGGAGAGAAGGAAAGGAATCCAATTGAGATGGATTGATGCCGTGGAGGATGGAGAGAGAGAGCGTGGTGTGTGTGTATGAAGTATGGAGGAAAGAAGGAGGAAGAGAAGAAGAAGAAAAGTTGAAGCCGCGAAGTTTTTTGCTGGTGGTCACGTGGCCACGGATCAAGCACAGACCAGGTCATGTGCTGGGTTGCTTGTACCGAGATATGCTCAAGGGGAGGGTCTACTCCGTACTATGCATATGATACTCCGGTATAAGTTATGCTGTGCTTGACGGCTACCTTCATTATCCAATGCACATAAGCACGAGTAATCAAAATCAATTCTAGCAAGTTTGGACACGGCGACGCGCACAGCGAGCCACCAATTGCCTTCTTTATTATAATAAAGGGGGGATAGCGAAAGTAAAGAAAGTAAAGACAACAAAAAGCGAACAACAACAAGACTGTCGGTTCAGTATTATAGAATAGAAGAAACACGCAAGGCAAAGTTTCCAGACAAGCGTCAAATTATTATATCAGAATCAGAGCCAGCAACAGCAGACAATAACAGAATGAAAAAGTTGAGTAATAATAATAATAGTGTCCCCTCCGATAGAGCAAGCACCATCCAGCGAGTATGGTTAGAAGATTGACAAAAGGATGAGTGGCAGTGAGGAGGGAGGCAACAAGCAGAGACGAAGAGTAGCATCACTTGTAATATCCCGACCAAGTTTCCGAGTAAACCGTCAATAAGTATAGCAGGCAATTAGTTGGGTTCAAACGCAAGAATTCGTAGGGTATGAGTATACAAAGCAACTTCGACGGGGAATAGCCATAACGGATCGAAACAGAGAACGAGAACGAACTTGCGAGTCGACCTCTAATAAAAATCTTTGTCGTGAGCAGCAACGTAGAAGAAAAAAGAAAAAGAGAACAACAAATCAACGGCTGAAAATGCAAATCTCCCAAGAGTAGTCATTAGAAGTTGAAGAAAAACACGCGCCCCATTCCGATGCTGTGCGAGTATAAAAGGGAAGAAAAGACAGAAGAAGAAGAAGAAGTAAACGAACGGAAACACGCAAGATCACCCGTAACCCTAGGAGTAAAAAAAAGCCTCCAAATGCTAATTAGCCGATAGAATAAAATAGAAATAAACGATTAAACGAAGAACCCCAAGTGCGCCAGGTATCCCGGTTTTCGTGAAGCATGCCGGACATTATTCAAGGTATAGTAAAGTGCTGCACTTGCACTTTCTTACCGACCCATCATGTAGTCGGGGTAGTAAGTACTGTAAAGGCTGTGCGCTGGTGGAGTGCCGCCGCCAACACCATTAACAAGCGAGGGAGTCATGCTCATCGTGTTCATGCCATTCGAATTCATGCTAGTCGCGTTCAGGCCGTTTCTGTTCAAGCCGTTTCTGTTGAGGCCGTTTCTGTTCAAGCCATTATATCCGTTCAAGCCGTTCGTATTCAAGCCATTCGTATGCAAACCGTTCGTATTCAGGACGTTCGTATTCAAGCTGTTCGTGTTAAACCCATTCGTACTCAACCCATTCGCATCCAAGCCATTTGCGTCCAGTCCATTCATACTCAAGGCATTCGAGTCCAGGCAATTCGCACCCAAGCCGCTCGCGTTCAAGCTGTTTGCGTTGAAGCCGTTCGTGCTCAGGCCACTTGCGCTGAGGCCATTCGTTCTCAACCCCACACCGTTGTTCGCATTGAACGCACCATTACCCACTGGCAACTGCGGACTGACGGATGGATGCATACCACCACCTCTCATGCCCACAGGCACCGTCAAGCCAGGTGGGACTGCGAGTCCCGGAGGTGGACCGCTGACAGTCGAGAATACAGGATGGTGAGGCAGACCACCCAGAACGTTGCCTCCGGGAACTGAACCTGGTGATGCCAATGGGTTGTTGGCGGCATTCAGGTTGGCATGGTGACCAGAGCGGACACCCAAAGGATTCTTGGAGAAACTCAAGCGGATGCCGGTTTTGACGCTGTTGGAGAGCTTGTATCCGTAAAGCTCGTTGAGCGACTTGCTTGCCATCGCGACTTCGTCAAACTCAACAAAACACATGGGACCATTCTGCTTGTTCCTGAAGCAAAGTCGCTTGTATCCGCGTTGTTTGGAGAACAGGGCCTTGAGCTCTTCCTCCGACGTGTCAGGTGGCAAATTACCGACATACAGCGTGTTACACGGGGGATTCAAGTCGTTCGGGTTGGCAGCAGGAAGACTATGGCGCGGGGTATGGTGATTGCCGAAATGGTACCCGTGGTTACCGCCCATCATGCTGTTGTTATTGTTGTTGTTGTTGCTATTCATTGATTGCGAATACACAGACGATGGCGCCGGCATGACGCGTCCCGATCCGCCTGGAGCGTAGCTCTGTGTCGGCAAGCGTCGCGGCGGCGACGTCACATTCGCGGACAAGGACAGGCCCGCAAATCGGTTCGTAGGAGGGTGAGGATTCGTGGATCGTCGAGCCGAATGGCCATTCTCCGCATACCCAACGGGATCCTTGAGGAGTTCGCCGGTTTCCTCATCTGGGTCCTGACGGATCACATCCTTCCCAGTGGCGTGCTTGAGGTCGTTGCCAATCGGCGACTGAGGCGAAAATATGTCCTGAAACTTGGGGCCGGATTCGGACATGGACCGCGCATCGTTGTTGCCATTTTTGTTGTTGTCGTTATTGTTGGAGGCTATAGATGGGTTGTTGGGGGCTGTCGACGGATTGTTGGAGGAGGCTATAGAAGACGAATTATTGGCCGCCGATCTGGTCACCGAGAGTCTTTCCAGGCTTTGAAACGTGTCGTTAAACCGCGACGGCTGACGCGACAAAGATCCGTTGGATGGAACGTTGCCCAACAGGTCGTTGGTAGCGGAGTGATCGATAGTGTTGCGCCTGGTGTTATTGAAGTTGGAGGAGGAGGAGGAATCCACCAAGCCGTTGCCATTACTACTAATAGGACTAGGATGTAGAACCTCCACGACCATGTTGGCGTCATTGTTGGAGTTGCGCTTGCCGTTGAGAAGGGCCGCGGCCTCTTCGGCACCGGACAAGGATTCGAAATGCGCAATCGCAGTCAGGAAACGGCTATCATCCAGTATACCGGGGGCGACGAAATCGGCGTCGGTAAAGTCCTTGGCGAAGAGCAGCATGCTGCGAAGAGCTTCGCGACTCGTGTTCGCGGGTAAATTTCGCAATCTAATCGCACCTCCCGCGTTGTTTCCATTGTCGGGTTTCGAGTAGCCGTTGAGGCTCCTAGGCGAGGATTCCGAGTCGCCCAGGCGCATGATGTTGCGACGTTCGCGAGACGTCGGCCGTTCAGCGAAAAGAAGCGACGGAGGGATGTCGAAACACGGAGCGACCTAAGACGGGATTAATCGGGGGGGAAATATTAAAGGACGAGACGAATCAAAGGATCGGATAGAGTTGGAGAGAGGGACACAAGAGAGGGACAGGACAGGACAAGACAGTAGATATGATAAATATAAACCAATAATCGCGAATAGAACAACGGGGACAAGACTGATGCAAAGGGGGGAAAAAGGGAAGAGGATGAGAATAACGAGGGAGAGACCGAAGGAGGAAGAGAGAGAGAGAGAGAGAGAGAGAGAGATGTGATGGGAGGGAAGGAAGAGGCCAGTCAATCCGATCAACGAGTCAAGAGAAGGGACCTGGAGTGGTGCGTGTCCCGTGCAGGAGGAGGAGGCCCAGGCCTGGAGGAAGGAAGTGGACTCGGGGAGAGGACGTGCGGGATGATGTTGGGGTACGGGCCAGTAGTAGTAGGGGTAGTACAGTAGAAATAACTATCTATTTTTGACAGGAAAAGAAAAGAAGAAAAGAAATATAAAATAGACAGAGAAAATAGACAGAAAATATAGAGAAAAAATAAAAATAAAAATACGTACCAATTCCAAAAACAAGTTCTCGCAGTGACTCGGAATTTTGGCGACGACGCACTCCCCCAGACAGTGGGCTGCCACTGCTAGAGGCTCCCCTAAGACTTAGTGGCGAACTGCTTATTTTTAAGCGGTCGATTGGCTGTGCCTTCGGGTTCGGATAGGTAGCCTAACAAGATCAACCAGGTACTCGAACAACAACAACAGTGAATGAATGAGTTGAAAAGGAGAAAAAAAAAAAAAAAARAAAARAAAAAARAAAAAGAAGAAAAAAAGGAAATAAACAGAAAATACAACTCACTTTCATCAGGCGTCAATTTCTACCTAGATTGTCCTGCCTGTATTCTCTTCTACTATCCAACTCTCCCGATCCATGGATGCCGTCTTCTGCCCTCGCCTCAACAATCAACCATGGAGTGAGAAACTTCTAAGCCTGAAGATATCCGTGTACGCATAATGCTGAGGTGACAGGTCAATGTTTCTGCTTCTTGCTCATCGAGGAGAGGGGAAGAAAATTTAATTGTGACGACTCTTCCATGGGTCCATTGGCATGATGTATGCTATTCAAGCCGATAGATACCTATAGGCAATGGCATCCGTCAGTTCACCATGACCATCACATATATATGAAGAATCTGCCCTCGTATAGCAGTTGAAATGAATTCACCAGTCCTGAAGTCTAATCGGGATCTGCTCTGTCATTCGGAAGCTTCTGGCTGTCATTGATCTGGTCGGATATCATTTCTGACTCATTCCATTCCAAAAAGCTTGTCATTCGATAACCTGAACGTCCGGAGCCCGTTGTTTTTTCTCTGTCGATGATTCATGCATGCATGTATGTCGCCAACAATTTGACCATATTAGGATGCCAAATACATTGAAATACATACTGTACATTTTCTGTTCCAACCCAGACAGAACTCCAAAATAATCAATCAAATGAATACCTCAACTCATTTTAACGTCATCAAAAGAAAAATGTCCCCAGTATTACTCCTTGTCGCCGGTAGACATGTACGTTAAGGCCATTCGCATTTCGATAAACAAACTGAAATAAACCATCTCCACGTCATATCACCACCAAAGTCGTCCGTATTCACGCTCCCAATCTTCGCTTGGGTTCAACAAGTCGCACCTATATGCAAACGTCAAATCAGCACCCTTCACAAGTACAACATCAACATCCCCAATCTCGACATCATGATGACAATCCCCGCCCAGACTGCATTGCAGTACTAACCATGCTCAGCATGCGCCACACAGTATCACTCGGCTGCGCACCAACACCCAGCCAGTATTTCGCTCTTGATCGATCCAGTGCGATCTCTTTATATGGTTTCGCGGTGCGAGCTTCCTCGTCCGACAGGTTCTTGGGTCGTTGCGGGATAGGGTTGTAGGTTCCGATGACTTCGAGAGGTTTAGAGTCCCGGGCTGACCTGTAAATTTGTTTAGACAATATCCTCCTTTTTCATATCGGAACCCGTCACGAAGAACAAGTCAAAAGGAGCATACCGAGCTTGTGCAATGATAATGTTATAGAACGGCTGGTGCTTATTGCCAAAGCGAGACAGGCGGATTCGAACAACCATCTTGCCGGCTTTTTTCCTAAAACCGCGATTACCTCCCAAGACGATGAATTGAAACAGTATGATAGTACCTTGCAGCGTTGCCGAAAGATAGTCGGCGTAGAAATCGGCTCGGCAAAAGAGGCGGAAATAAGTTGATCCTTAGATGGACGAATGCGGTAAAGCGCCAATTGACCCGCCGATGACGTATGACCTTCAATTCAACGCTCATCAACAGACACAGTCTATATAACTCTTCAACATTTACCAGAGCAATAGTTCCGTTGAATGCCACAATTAGCACTGTCACGTCTATTGCCAGCTCGGTCTAGGATACCAGCACCATTCCCTGCGGCCATTCGATACTACACCAAAACCGCCAGGATGTCGATGAAGGTACGTATCAAACAACAGCCCAGAACAACAACATGAAAACAGAGTTGCTAATTGAAACCTATACGCTATGTAGGCAATCTCGTCTAAGGATGCCGCATCCCTTGACAAGGACCTCATGGAAATCGGGGGCTGGTCGTTGGACCAATTGATGGAACTCGCCGGGCTATCAGTCTCGCAGGCTGGTAAGAGGACTTAACTTGTTGAAGGTTGCCCGGGCATAGTAAATGCTCATATGTTACAACCCGACATCGTGCAGTATACCGCATTCATCCCCCCAGCGCAGGCAAAAACGTCCTCGTAATCTGCGGCCCAGGAAACAACGGTACGTATGATACCAAAAGCAGCAATTTTGAAGAAAACCAAAACAACGTCTGCGTAATCAATTCTAACAACGATGCCCACGCACACGCAGGAGGAGACGGCCTAGTCGCAGCCCGCCACCTATCCCAATACGGCTACACCCCAACCATCTACTACCCCAAACCGGGCAAACTCGACCTCTACAAACGCCTCCTGACCCAACTCCGCAGCCACTCAGTGCCCATCATCGACAACAACAACAACTTCGACTTCAACAAAGCCCTAAACTCCTCCGACCTGGTCATCGACGCCATCTTCGGCTTCTCCTTCGGCGGACCGCTCCGCGAGCCCTTCCCCGGTATCATCTCGCAGCTTGAGACCACCTCGGTTCCCGTGATGAGTGTCGACGCGCCCAGCTCGTGGGATATTCAGGAGGGTCCGCCGAAGGAGGGGCCTGGGGCGAAGTTTATGCCCGGGTCGTTGGTTAGTTTGACGGCGCCGAAGCCTTGTGTGCGGTTTTTCTCGGGTAGGCATTTCTTGGGCGGGAGGTTTTTGACCAGCGGGATTGTGGAGAAGTATGGGCTTGATTGGCCGAGGTATCCTGGGGTTGATCAGGTTTTGGAGGTTGGGGTTGATGCTGAGGGGAGGCTTTAGTTGGATTACTTTTCGAGGTGATTGGGACGTTCTCTCTCTCGTTCAATGACCAATGAATTTATGATTTTCATTCATGAAATGTCACTGAATGCGTGCTTTCAAAACCAGTTCATATCCCGTACAGTAGAGAACGTTGAATCGACAAGTGGCCTGTTATCAACGTTACCTGCATATGCATAATTTTCATTGAGAATGCTCATGCCTAACAATGTGACATCGAGTCAATAATTACTGAGCAAACGACTCTCGAACTTCCCCGACAACAGCCTTAATCCTCGGTTCTCTCCCAAGGCCAGCACCCAAAACCCTATCAAGTACGTCATTAACATCGTACACTCCCCTCGCAGCAGTCCTAACCTCACCACCCAGCACACTAACCAAAGTACCCAAAGCAACAAGACCGCGGTAGACCGCTTCGGAGTCCTTCTCGGAAGAGAGAATCTTGTTGATATGCTCCAGGAGCACCAGAGCCCGTTCCGACGACTCGGCCGTCGACTCCCTGCCCCCAGTCGTCACGAAGACCGCGTAGTTGATGTAGAGTGTCGTCGAGGCGATTGTGAGGTTGCGGTTTGGCGTACCAGCGGCATTCGCCAGGGCCGAGCTGACTGCGTTGATGATCTGGTCGAATTTATTTACCGCCAGGTGCCGGCCGCCTTCGGTTTCGAATAGGTTGGCGAGCATTCGGATTGTTAGCATTGCGTTGTTTACGTTTAGAGGGGCGGCGAAGACGCCGCTTGAGAGGAGTCCGGATATCAGGTCCTGGCCGTTGTAGTTTGTTGTAGCGATTAAGGAAGTGGCTGGGGCGAATAGACGCAGGAGATCTAGGCCAGGTAGGCGGTTGGCAGGAGGCCACGACGTTGCGACCTTGTACAGGGAGATGATCGAAGTCTCAACCGTTGGCGAGTCCTTGAGATGTTGGTATATTTCCAATTGATTGCATGAGGAAATGACAGCTTCCACCTCGAAAGGACTAAGAGAGATGTCTTTAGACCCCGACGACGCGAACTGCGAGTTGATTTCCGATAGCTTCTTGGTGATGACTTTGAGATTAGCCGACTTTATGGAAAGGTAGGACTTTTGAGGAAGGACTTTCGGGCGTGATTCAGGCGCAGATGCTGGTGGTCCAGATGGAGCCTCGTCAGTTTGCTGGCCAATAGTTGCACCTTGTGTATTTTGCACAATGAAATTTGCAACCTGCTCGAGGTACCCTATCGGTAACTGGTTCTCCTGAATGAATCTGGTTGCTGCCTCATGTGGGTTCTGAGTGACGTTGTAGGGTAGCTTCAAAGGAGGCTTCCCGTCCTCGACATCAACATCGAAGACGTAATCATAGTCTTGACCATGATACTCCGTCTTTTTACCACCACTCGCTGCGGAGTCCACTACTGTTCCCACTGCTATCCATTCCTGGGTTGCTACTGACCACGTGTAAGCTGACACGCTGCCATTAGCTTCCCTAATCATCTGAACTTGACCGTCCTTCGTGCCGGATCGTCTCTGAAGGAAGTCGGGTCCTGGAAGCTTCTCCCTGTTGACTTTGCCAACTTGTTGTTCTGGGATTGCGGACCCCTTCACAGCCGACTCAAATCGCTGAGTTACATCTTCAGCAGCACGGCGTGTCGGCTCCCTGCTGAAGATTCGAGTAACACGGTCGCTAGCACCAGTGACGATATCCCCGTTGTCCTTGCAAGCCGCAACGCTCCACACGGAAATAGCAGGATGAGTGATCGTTTGTACGCATTGTGTCCCGCTCCACACTCTTACTGTTCGATCTTCACCGGAACTGACAAGTTCACCCGACGGCAGGGAATCCAACGAATAAATGAAGCTCTCGTGGCCATATAGCTCGGCGACAACTTCACCCTGAAGGGTAAAAAGGCGGATTACTCCATCATTGCTTGCTGAGGCGAACTGCGCACCGGTGGGGTTAGATGCCGGGACCTTGCACAAAGCCCTAACGACGTCGGGGGAGTCCTTTATACTTCGCAGAAGAGTTCCAGAGGCATTAAATATCCGAATTATCTTATCCGCGCAGCCTAAAAAGATATGAGCACGTATACATATAGAAAGATACTTTGAAAGTGATACAAACCAGTAATGACCGTGTCCTTGTCATATGCTAGCACTGTCCACACGCTACCCTGATGGCCTTCGAGGACGGCATCGGACTCCCATTTGCCAATCCTCCATACTCTTGCCGTAGCATCCCAGCTCCCGCTCACAATCCAGCCTCCTTCAGGACTTACATCCAGCGTACAGACATTGTGAGCATGGCCCAGGAGTATGGCATCGGCGTTGTCACTCGACGTACTACTCGGTTGCCTAGCTTCGATGATAGAATCTTGGCCTCCAGAGAAGATAAGCCCGTCCGGATATCCAGATGTTGGAGGATAATATGCTAATGCGTTGACGAATGCTGAACCGTGAGAAGTAATGGTATAGTCATAAGATGGGGGCGGGGACGAGACAAGCTTCCACAGTCGAACGGTTGCGTCGCGAGAAGCTGAAATCACGGCATTGGGATTAGGAAAGGCCACAGCGCGAACCTGGCACAGAATGTCAGAAACACAAAGCTCTCAGAGTGACAATTCGCGGCTATATCAGTTTGTTTCTGCTGACTCCTGAGGAGCGTAGGTACTTACATCATCGCCATGGCCTTCCAAAGAAGCGGAGATCTTGTAGTCAGGCATACACAAAACAGTTTCTTTCAATGAATAGAGGTGTCTGCTGTAAGTAACCAGTGTAGCAGTCAAAGACCTTAGAGCCAGAGAAGAGATTAGTACTGTAGTTCTTGCAACAGGTTGTCAACGAAGTTGAAGACGATGCCGCTGGAAACGGTCACGCGGGCGGTGAGATGCACATTTGAAGCGGCAGAATAATACGGAGTAAAAGGCGGTAACTACTTATCTGACTACGGACTCACGGAGTACGGAATTGGCCATTATGACACCCGGCTTTCGATACGAAAAATGATTTTTTTTATTTAGTGATTATCAAAGGCTGGCTTAGGCTGCCATAGCAGTGAAAATAACGGCCAGTTTGGTACATGGAAGTCGGGAGAACTTGGACTAGGTATCAGCGGACGCGCTTCACTCAACGGGACTATGGTGCGTAGGTACATGTAGCTTGCACGATAACCTCAAGAGTCAAGAGACACGATCTCACGGCAAGAGCTACGTTTTGAATTTCGAAGGTTCCAACAGCTACATGAGGTGCATCGCGCACGTTTATCTATGCATCGGCCTTTGATTGAAGCTTCCCGCTTCAAGGGTCGCGGCAATTTCACCGGCAATGGCATATTTTTAAGACGCGCGATATGCGCCTCATGTAACTGTTCAAGCCTTCAAAGCGGAGCTTTTGCCGTGGGATCGTATCTCTGTGATCCGCAAGACTCATAACCTACACCCCAAGGAACGTTGTCAAGGTTGTCGTTGTTGTTGGTTGTAAGGAGTACGGAGAACTGCGGAACCAGAATCCTGGAACTTGGAAGGGCTTTTATGTTCTGACGTGCCAAGAGCTTAGTCCGCGTCGGGACTAGCGTATCGCGATAAGATCACGTGTGCCGTTGCCAGCCCAGCTATCAGAACGGTTCGGCTTCATCCTTCGGAAATCTCTCTCAAGGAGCTGGCTGGTAGCTTCACTGGCTCTGCAAAAACAGTCCTTTCCAGCTAATCTTGTGCTTGATTTCACCTTCTTCAGTTTTGCCCCGTTCAGCATTCATTCACTCATTTCAATGCCGGGCAGAATCCGGTGCCTCTGACTGAGTTGACTTTGACGACGACTTGACGAGTTTGACGACTTTTCTATACTTCTATTGTACCTTTTTTACGTATATGCCAGTTGGCGATTTCATTTGAATAATTGTACTATTAGAGATTCAACTTGCTTTTTTATTCCTTTTCTTTTCTCTGGGCTATTTGTCGATTGTCTTCGTTGTCTTGTTGTCTTCAAGACGACACCTCTTTCTCTCGCCGCGTTGAATTGGGACATCTACCCACCCCTGGCCAAGACAACTACGGATTCAGTCAGTCTGATTGATTGCTCGATGATCGAGATGGCTCTAGGTAAGAAGCGCTGCATCATTAGCAGTATTCGTTGCAATCCGTAGTTAAGTCCGAGAGCAATTGGCTGACTTCCATGGACCGAAGACACATCCAAAGTCGTCCCCTTGACGTGCCACGGACATTCTCGTCCAGTGCCACATTTGGGCTTCTCCTCGACAGTGGAAGACGATCAGTACTATCTCATCTCAGCATGTAAAGGTACTAGGTTGCTCGTGCCCGTCCAATCCGTGGTTTGTTGAATAAATAAGCCGCTGCATCAAGAAAACCAATGAAAAGAAAAAAGCGGAAAGATAACCAGAGCAATTGCTCGACAGACAACAACCCCATGCTTCGCGATGGCATCACCGGCGATTGGTCCGTCTAGTCCAGCCTGACTGGTTTTGATGAGACTGGAATATCTTGCTAATTCCAGGTATCATCAGGATCGGTACTTTCCTGGGCCATAAAGGAGCCGTATGGCAAGCTAGACTATCAACAGATGCAACCATAGCAGCAACCGCAGCTGCAGACTTTTCCGCGTAAGTACAAGTACAAGTGAAAGCAAATTGAGAATTAGGCGTTTGTTTTGGCTGACACCAATTGAATACTCGCAGTAAGGTCTGGGACACCCACACTGGCGAATGCCTCCACACCCTCCAACACTCCCACATAGTCCGAGCGGTAGCATTCCCCATCCAACCAACCCCCCAAGTCCTCGCCACGGGCGGCGCGGAGCGAAAACTCCGCATATTTGACCTAACCCGCAGCGAAGGCAGCAACGGCTCCTCATCCTCCCCCACCTCCCCCTCGGTGACTGGCACGGGCACGGGCATGAACGGATCCGCCTCCTCCACCACCACCACCTCCTCTACGCTCGACTCGGCCACGAGCTACGAAATCGGCCCAGGCGTCCACGGCGGCACGATCAAGTCCATCATCTGGAATCAGGACTATAGCGTCCTCACTACGGCTGCTGAGGATCGGAAGGTGAGATGGTGGGATCTCCGCTCGCGGCATCCCGTCGTGGAGTTCCCCGTTGATGGGCCGATTGGGGGGTGTGAGCTCAACAGTCTCGCGACGCGGCCTAACGACCCGGGCATTCTTAGCGTTGCGGCTGGTAAGAGTGTGTATCTGTTTGATGGCGTTATGCCCGGCCGTTTGCTGAAGAAGATCGACTTCCGGTATGATGTTGCCAGTGCTGCTGTTAATAGTGATATCGGGCGGTTGGTTGTTGGTGGTGCGGATGATACGTGGGCTCGGGTTTATGATTTGCATACGAATGAGGAGTTGGGTATGTTTTTTTAACAAGTCTCCAGTATCACTGCTTTCCATGCTGATAACCACCGCAGAGGTTCAAAAGGGCCACCACGGACCCATCTGGTCAATCAATTTCTCTCCAGACGGGAAACTCTACGGCACCGGAAGTGAAGACGGAACTATCAAGCTATGGAAGGCTTGCAGAGAACCTTATGGCCTGTGGCGGTAAAAAGGGGGCCGTACGTTGAGACTGAGGTATCAACCAGTACTCCGTCAACGGTACACGGCGCAAACATATTCTATTATGCTATTCATCTGCACGAGCCTTAAAATGCCCTCGCTTCGCTCGGGCATAGGCTCGACCGAGCTTCGCTCGGAGAGGGAAACATATTTGAAAGGACAGTACAATCGTTTACGTAATAACAACTAAAGGATAAGCATTTGTTGCAAACCGCTACCGTGGTAGAACAGTGCAAGAGAATATTTAGATTGACACCCCAAACTCATCTTGACACTCCTCGATGGAATTGTTTTATTCTTTCCGATCTCGGAAAGGTTCGATGCGTTCGCCGCGTCTTTTACGTCTTGACCCCAACCCTAACACCCTGTTCCTGTTACTTTCATAATCCCGGAACCCTAACCCAAGCCGAAGACGTAAAAGACGCGAAGAACGTATTGAACCTTTCCGGGAAAGGAAGAAAACAATTCGAAGAGTGTCAAATAAACGTTGGGGGTGATGGAGGTTTCAATCCAAAGGTGCCCCCTCTAAAAAAAAAAAAAAAAAAAAAAAAAARAACCTTCCTGACCTATTACCGGAAAAGGAAGGAAACAATTCAAGGAGTGTCAAAATAAACGTTGGGAGTAATGGAGGTTTCGTTTCATTCGTTTCGTTCGTTTCGTTGCTCGTTTTGCTCGTTTCGTTGGTTTCGTTCTCTTCGCGACAGCTGCATCACACTCGGATACACGACGTTTTGGGTGACGTGACTGCCATTGCGCAAAAGGACACTTAGCCTGTTGACATCCGTCACTCGAGACAGCGCGACATATAATTGTCCGTGCGCGAATGCCGACGACTGTAAGTCGACGCCGACAGTTGACAGCGACTGCCCCTGCGCTTTGTTGGCGGTGATGGCAAAGCAGAGGCGCACCGGAAACTGTCGACGGCGGAGGATGAACGGGAGGTCTCCCTCCAACGAAAAAAGACGGATTCTTGGAATGTGACAGCGACGGCCTTTGTGGTCGCCACTGACTATCCGGGCATGGATGACGTTGCGATTGAGGCCCGTGACGACCAAGCGAGTCCCGTTACAGAGACCTTCCGACGGACGTAAATTGCGGAGCAACATGATAGGAGCTCCAACCTTCAAGTTGAGAATCGACGGAGGCAAGCCCGGAAGATCGATACTCTGGAGGAACTCTCGCGTGAATTCCTCACGGCCAGGAGTCGCGTCGTCCGTGTCGGAACCGTCAACCGAGTACATTGTGAGCGGTTCCCCAGGCAGCTGGTCCAGCAACGGCGCATTGTACGCACCCAGATCCGCATTGCGAACAGCCAGGATGGCGCGCTGCGAGAAGAAGTCCGACTCAGGGTCATTACGTGCCAAGTCGTCAGCCGGGAACACCCTCTCGCATAGCTCGGCAACGGACTCCGCACGATGAACGTACGGCGGCAACTCGACGTCGCCAATCAGAGCGTCATCGTATGACATACGGGCCATCCAGGGCTCCTTGTTGTCGAGGCGGGGTTCGTTCTGGTCGGGGCGAGGTCCGAAAAGTTCTGACGCCGGGACATTAATATTGTCGCCAGCGACAGAAGACATTTTGTCTCGAGCCGTGTGCGAGCTGCGCGGCTCGTCGCGGTATCACGTTGAATGGGATACTATTTGCGAGGTGCGTAGGGAGGCGCCGCGTTCCTTGGCGCCCTCGTTGGGGGAGGAGGAACGGTCCCGCTTCCTGGTAGGGTC
The DNA here is from genome assembly GCA_900006255.1 of Xeromyces bisporus. Taxonomy (NCBI): domain Eukaryota; kingdom Fungi; phylum Ascomycota; class Eurotiomycetes; order Eurotiales; family Aspergillaceae; genus Xeromyces; species Xeromyces bisporus. Next base: position 330,323 of record HG983345.1, read on the forward strand.
CATAGGAAGAAGAGCCGGTGGATTCCAGTAGGATAGAATCAGTTTAGACGGAACAGCTGGGTGGTTCGACGTGCTCGCGCGTTGTTGTTGATGCTTTCCCGTGCGGTCAGATCTGAGTAGTATACCTGACATTGACCAATAGAAGGTAGACTCAGGGTTAGGTTTAGAATCAGGGTTAGGGCTAGTTCGTTAAGTCCACCGTTACTTCCTTTCTTTCTGCCTTCAAATTCCTCTTCTGCCATCATCTTATTCCTTCACAGTTCCTTCACAGCTCTGTCTAAAAAAGGACCAAGTTTCATCAGATTCGCAAGCAATCTTCTACTATTTGAGTGCATGCTTTTGCAAGTACTACCTTCACGCTATTGACATATCACACTGTGATTCGTGAGTTACAAAGTGCCCAAAGACGCAACAGTTAAATAGCCTGGCAACCTCAGATACGACCCATTCGGTGAATATGGCAAATACACATACTGGGGACACAGCATGGGCTTTCCGTGACGAAGACTTTACCCTTGAGGACTATCCAGACAATTATCCACACAACTTCTTCGATCTTGAGAATGAAAATCTTTTTCCAAGGTCCAGGTTTCCAATGCTTTGCAGGGAAACCGCTGCTGCAAACAACGCTTTTTCAGCTATCGAACCAGGCCTTTGGCCTTTTTCTATGTTCTCGGATCTTACTTCAGAATTGGAAGTCAGTCCAATTGTTTGTACGACGTCAGAACGATGGCCACAACGAGAAATGGCTCAATTCTTCTGATGAGCTTCAACTATCGAGGGATGAAGTTATCAGTCAAATAAAAACTGTAGCGCCGGAGATCGAGTTTGATCCGGACATGAAACCGAATTCTTCGTCTTTCGCAGACAATTCTTCGCCCGAATGCTGCATCGGATTTGATCGTCTTGGACTATAACCTCATTCGTCTTCTCAAAGATCCTGCATCAAGAGACAGTCAGAAAGTCGCCGCTCTCTTCTTTTTAGCGGTGTCATTGGGACATGAGCTAGCTCATGTACTGGAATTCCGGTGTGTCTGCAAGGGCAAATTACGTTCTGATGGCGAACCATTTAAGACCCCTCCTGGGATCTCTTGTCGCGAAGCTGGCACTGGCTGGGAAACACGTGCATTTGGAGGCCGGATTTACCCGGTCTGTATAGTCGACAATTCTCTGAGCCAACTCCGAGGCGTTTGCATCAAAAGCAGTGCTTGGAACTTCGAAATGATGAAGGTGAATGAGAGCTGGATTCGCCAACTGTTTTCTGAGAAGCACTGGGCCATGACTCAACACCCCATGCAGCCACCGAATGATACATATGCACGCAACGCATTCTTTGAAGACGAGCTGATTGATGAGTATCCGGAATCACCCACCAGAAAGAAGATACGGGGGGGTGATGTGCATGTCGAAACGCGAAGTCCAAGGAAGAGGCGCGCGATGCTCAGGAATGAATATCTGTGGAGGAAAAAAGGTTAAGATTGGTTTGAATGATGATTAACTGCTTCACTGCTTTTATTACTTGCTAGGTAACAGGCTGCTATCGCTGTTCTTTCCGTGTTGCTGGGTTCCACCTTCTGGCTTGCTATGTACCCATTCTTTGTTGATTCTCTTTCGGTTCTTGCGCTGGGTGACTTTCGCCACCGTCTTTAGCTTTCTGCCACCAACAATCTTCCTTCCTCAGTTCTCACTGAGGGAGGGCAGACGAGGGGCTAAGGCCTGCTACTCCTGTGTTATGTGAATTGTCGTGGCGTTCATTGGGAGCAGCCTCAGTTCATTCCGTTCCTTCGCTCATCATGGTGGTAAATAATATGTAGTTGTCATTCGGGTCCAATGCGCCACGTCTTGAAGCATCTTTGGCCAGAAATAACCAAAGGCAATGGCAATACATGGGGACGACAGCTGAGTGAGAGGAATTCTACGGGTGTGCGCAAAGTGGGAATCGAGGAAAGCGTTGCCTGTAGCGCCGCTGTCTATCATAGCTGGTGAGTCGATTATATTGTTACGAGCAGGGGCCGCCGCAGCATAATAATAGACAATTCTCGGGTTGTAGAAGACACCAACTTCCATGTTATCTGCATCTGCATCTTAGGTAGAAAGTCACGAATATTAAGATGCCCCTTTTATTCAACACTAAACGTCCCATGCATAGTATTCAACACAAGAGTAAGAATATATCCTCGAATCCCTCAGGATATAAGATTAATCTTGAAATTATCCAAGAGAATACCGAGTCAATCGATCTATCTTGTACAGAAACCAATCAAACGAAAACCCAAGCACATCTCAGGACAGAAAACACATAGCCGACTCTCCCTTTTTTTTGTCTTGCCTTACTCAATCATATCGACATCGTCATCCCCTGCGGCAGCCGCAGTTGGCGGCGCAACCTGAGGGGCCTCATCTGCATTTGCCTCTTGAGCGGCGGGAGTGTCGTCGGTTGTAGGGTTTGCCGTTCCCCAGTAATCATCCATCTCTTGGTCCAGCTCTTCTTGAGTCTTTCGAGGTCTCCCGTTGATCAGAGAATGACCGGCTTCGTCTGTTCTGGGCCTTGGCTCGCGTCGTCGTCCACCGCCAGCGCCGCGTCTCGGTGACCGTCGTCGGGGCACATACCGATCCGTGCTGGGTCTGGGTCTGGCGTTACGTCGTCCACTGCGACGCCCTGAACGGCGTCGTCTTCCACCATCACCATTAATGCTGTCGCTTCCAGGGCTAAGACTGCGCGAGTCTCTACCATGCGGTTGTTCAATACGATCGAAAAGACTTCTTGGGTTTTCCACGTTGTCAAACGGATTCCGCTCACGCCTTCCGTTACCCACGGCAGTCATCGTCAAATGGATCGGCTGGCCCTTTGCATTGGCGCCGTCGAATTCGCGGATGGCAAGTCTTGCATCACTGAGATTTCTGTACGTGACAAACGCGGTACCTTCCGAACGTCCGGCACGGTCGTATCGAAGAGACAAGTCGGATACGGGACCAATTCGCGAAAATAAGCCCTACATAGCTGGCTATCAGGACTGAAGTTTCGTATCTAAATGGTGACTCTGACGAACCTCTAGATCGCCCTCCGTAATATCGTAGTGTAAATTCTCGACGCGAACTCTCGCCCCCGTGGGCGCGCTGCTAAAGACTTAGCGCTGGAGTGGTCCTAAGCAAGACGACTAAAGTCTGACATACCGATTCGGCGAGGGAGAGTATCGATCACCCCGAGGACGCCGTTGAGGACGAGACGCACGCGCTAGAAAAAGAAGAGACCGTCAGTAAACAAAGAAGAAACATAACCCAAAGAAGCCAACGTAACATACAATCTCTGTCGTCTTCAAACTTGTCATGAACCCAATCACTGTTCCTAACATATTAGCACCAATAGAACCATCCATATAAAGAGCAAATCGGAGAGGGGAATATACAAGTCCATATCAAGTCGCTCATCCCTGTATGGCTGTTTATAGCAAAAAGCAGCAAGCAAAAGAAGAAAGAGAGGCACAGTGTCAGCTCCACGTCAAACTAGAGTATCATTTGCAAAATGCCCCATTTTTCTGTCAATTCGTGATTGATTTTTCCCTGCTCCGGTGGACCCAGAAGACGGACTACTAGACCAGCGAATTCGTCTCATCATGGTACGGCAGGAGGGCTCGAAAGGAGAAGAACAGGAGGGAGGGACCTGGTGCGAACGAACGGAGTATTAGCGATTTGCTGTTGGTGGTAGTAGGTAGTAGTAGGTAGGTAGGTACCCCTACGTACCTTTTTCACGCCGTCACGGCGACGACCTTGAGAGCGACGACCACGACTCTGCTTTTGCTAAAACGAGAGCAAAGGAAAAAGGAGCTCATGTTAGCAAAGTCCATTTTTTTTGCAATTCCAAGAACCCGTCTGGGCCAAATTTCTCGGGGAAAATAAACAGAGTCGGCCTTACAGGACGTTCGGCAATGATTTCATCCAGACTGCGGTCCATTTTGGAGAACGTCGATCGCGGGTGCAATTGGTAGGATTCTCAGAGAGAAAGGAATAATGGCGAACACAAAGATAGAGGTCTTGAGTGAGGTGGAATGGTAGTAGGATGTGGACAAACGGTTGAGAGGTGAATTGGACGAAGCACGGAGTCTAGAAGGAACAGAAAGAACGTTGATTACATAAACCGGCATTGTCACGTGCCCGCATCTAGCCAGTTGGCCAGGTCCTCCATACGTTGTCTTCAATCAATGAATGTCTGCTTGTCAATTGAACACTCAGCACATTATTCTCGATGGATTTGAATATGTAGTACATTACTAGCAGCTAGCACCAGCTAGGCCTCAATTCATCGACTCTTCAACCCATGCAAAGGCCATAGGGTATATCTCATAGTACATACACATGAACAAAAAGCAACGTCGACATACGATGAAAAGGAAACTCGTCAGCAATTAAAAGAAAAGAGAGCAAAAGAACGAACAAACTAGTGAGAATATGGCAATGGCACGAGAAAGTCATTAGAAACCACAATAAGGTATGTCTGGTAATAGGTATGCCGTCTCAACAGAAATTCCCCCCATCCCAGTATAGTAAGTAAACTATCCAGCGAACACCAATATTAGCGCCAAAAGGAATGTTTTGTTTTGTTGATATTAACAAAAGAGATCAGTTCCCTCCGTTCAAGGATTCAGATTCCTCGTCATCGGCGTCTTCCATCATTCTTTCCATGAAGCTAATGTAGTCGTACTTGGCGAGATCCCGGTCCTCGATCAAGTCCGGCCCGTCATGCTGTGGCATGGTTCCGACGAGGTGCTCAATAACATCGTCTGGGATAAGCGAGTGTCTGAGGTCAATCTCGGTGACATATGGCTGGAGAAATGTTAGTTACTATGAAAGTATACATAGACGTCTCTCAGAGAAGCATACCTTTCCATCCGCAACCTCGCGGAAGCTCTGATAAACTTGCTCGGCCGTATTCTGGTCTTCGGTTACGTTGACCATGAAGCGAATGAACTGCTCGAAACTCACGCCAGCATTCTGTGCCAATCTAGCTGGACCACATGTCTCAACGTAAACTTCATGCATCTCATCTTCGTCGTATACAAGACCAAGACTGGCGAGAGCTGCGGAGAATTCCAATTCCTGAAGAGTGTTGGAGGAATCACGGTCAAAGTGCCTAAAGACCGACTCGAATTCTTCTAGCTGAATTGGAGTCAGGTTGGTCATGTTGCGCGCCACAAGTTGATTATCAAGGAATGCAAGTTTCTTGGATATGCTTGATTTAACCAAGCTCAGCTCGTAGGATAATTCATCAAGAGTAAAGGTTGTATAATCGTTCTCTTCGATATTTGCTTCGGCGCACTGCTCGTCCACTTCAGCAATGTTGTCTAAGAAAGCCTCAAGGGGAGGAAGATTGTCATTGAGCCTCTGGACATGCTCCATCTGGTCTTCCACATCACCGTCGAGGTTGGAGATGGCCAGAGTCAAGGTTTTCAGGGTAAGCGCAAAGTCATTTGCCTTGTCTGCGAACGAACGTCGAAGATTATTCTTAACATCACGAATGGTTTCGTTAATCAGCCTGCTGCGTTCGTGCTCTCGCTTAGTTAGCAATTCCCATTCCTGGTCGCAGACATCCAGACTTAGCTCGGGTGGAGGTTGGTAGGCACGGAGTCGGTAGGTGCTGAGTTTCGTCTTGATATTGCCCAGCAGGGCAGCGAGATCCGACTTTTCAGCAACCCACTGTCTCTTCTCGTTCCTCTTGTACATCGAAAACCGGAAGGCTTGGTCCTTGGCATCCTTGTAGGTTCCTTCAAAGGAGGATTTCCTCCACTCTTCGCGCTGAGCTCTAATGAGAGACAGGAGCTCCTCCATCCTTTGCTCGTATGAGTTCTGCATTTCCCAAGCACCGTGCATGTTGTTAACGAATTTCTCAACCCGTCTGCCAGCATTCTCGACCCTTTCCAGCTGAGAAAATGCATGGAACCAATAGGCAATGTAGGTCATCAGGGATCGCTCATCCGGCCTCGGAACATCGCAAACATCATCCACATCCAAAAGATCGGGAATGCCAATTTCATTGCTAGCAAGGTCAAAAGCCAATTGCATGTTCCCCCGGTGATCCTTCTTATTTAACGAGTCAAAGTCGATCAAATCGGGCCTGTGGATATCCAAGAGCGCACAAAACGCCAGACCGTCGTTCCAGCTGCTGGAAAAGTCACGGACCTCGACCTCATCGTAGCAGGCAGTCTTTCTCTGACACCAAAGCAGGAGCCCTTCCTTTGCAGTCATACCCTCCTCGTTGATATCGCTGATGGTGAATCTCAAAATGAGCGTCCATATTAGGCCAAGAATAATCTTCCGATTCCCATCCACAATATCTTCGGCGCCGATATTGGTCATCTGTATCCCCCTCCCCTTGATGAAGTCGAGGCCTTTGTTGACATTTTCGAATCTCTGTACTCGGAGTTTGGGCTTCGAGGCATATCGACCGAGAGACTCGGAACCAAGAATTTCAAGAAGATGGATGAGGATAACCTAGAAGACGGAAAGCGACCATGGTTGAGTGTCAGCGACACAGGCTTCGGAAACGTCACCGGAACCAATAAACGTCGCGCGGTTCAGAGGAGACAAAAAGGACATCGTTCAACTCACGCCATCACTTAGGTCGACTACGAGATCGTCGATGAGAATATCCCGAACTTTCAATTTATCATTAAGCCTGTTGCGGTGAAATATGTGGGAAAAAGAGGGAATCAGTCACGTTGTCAGGGACGCATGAAAGGCAACAAACAGAACCGAATCACGGCAAAAAGAATGAGAGAACACAAATAGAAGAACAACCGACCATTTCGTAAAGGTTTTCTGCTGTACATTAATCCACTGCTTTTCAACCGTCAACATGATGGATACCGCGGGTGCACATTAGTGCATTCACGAGAAGGACGTTCGTTATCAATATATGAGGGGCGTCGGATGCATTCAGATTTCAGCTCTGGGAGATTGACGGGTTCAATGATGGTATACAATCTAAGGATGAATACCAATAGCCGTTGATAGTAGAATTGTATGTATTTGTAGCAGCGAGGGAGAGAGTGAGAGGGATGAAATGAAGGTGGAAGAAAATCAAATCCTCCGTCAACTGGTGATGGTCAGATATTATTGACTACACTGCCATATATCCACAGCAACCAACAACGGCCCCTCCAGTATAGTCATGAGAAGACCTATTTGACAGTGACGGCGACTAAAAAGAAGATCCAACTTGAGTTCGTTTCAGTTTTTGTCTTGTTCTTGGCCTGATCTATTTTGGGATATGTAGGTCTCCTTCTGCTGAGTACGGTATAGTAGTACGGAAGTAAACACACAGTAAACAGTCCTGCTCCAGAGTAGATTATTCCGTCTGTCCAACTGTTGCCTGCATATAAAAGCGCAGTGAAACCCTTTTCTAACAAGCTGCAACGGCCAACTGTAAGGAGGCCAGGAGCAAATACTAAAGAGTAAAAAACGCCGAATTCTTTTCTCCGACCGGTGATATCATTCCCGCAGGGCTTCCCGAGCGGGCGGCACTAAAATAACTAAACTAATCGTCTCAGATGTTCCTGTCCCTCTTCGTAGTAGTACTACAACAGCAGAAGACACGTTTGAGAAACAAAAGAAACAACCATGTCAGCAAACTACACCATCAAAGACCTCCTCCCCCTTCCAAACTCCTCCGTCCGCATCCCCCGTTTCGGTTTCGGCGTCTACCGCTCCCCCACCACCCAATGCGTCGACTCATGCCTAAACGCCCTCAAGGCCGGATACCGCCACATCGATACCGCGCAATTCTACGCGAACGAGCAACAAGTCGGCGAGGCCATACATAAATCGGGCATCCCTCGCAGTGACATTTTCGTCACGTCCAAGATTCTCAGCCCCGCCGGCTCTCACGAGGCGACTTATAACAAGCTGCTTGCTAGCGTTGAGAAGATTGATGGGCTGAATGGTTACGTTGATTTGTTCCTGATTCACAGTCATAGCTGCGGCGCGAACGGTCGGAAGGAACTTTGGCAGGCGTTGGAGAGGTTGTTGGCCGAGGGGAAGACTAGGAGTATCGGCGTTAGCAATTTTGGGGTGAAACATATTGAGGAAATGAGACAATATGCGAGAGTCTGGCCGCCGCATGTAAATCAGATCGAGGTTGGTTTTGACATATTCGTTCCCCTGGTTTCTTTTTTCTTTCTTTCTTGCCCCGTGGTCTTAGCGACTGACATATATGATAACCTCCTGCAGCTTCACCCGTGGTGCCAACAGCGCGTTATAAATGATTACTGCAGAAAGAACGGAATCGTTGTCGAGTCCTATGCGCCCATTGTGCGAAATTATAAATCCAGCAACCCGACTCTAGTCGAATTGGCCGAGAAGTATGGTAAATCAACTCAGCAGGTGTTGATACGCTACGCTTTGCAGAAGGAGTGGGTGCCACTACCAAAATCCGATAACCCATCTCGCATCGTGTCCAATGCCGAAATCTTCGACTTCAACATCAGCGACGACGATATGGCTGTATTGAATGACCTCGACCAAGGAAAGGCTGGTGCTGTCGTCCAGGCAGTTGAGAATTAATAAAGGTGAATGAAGTTTGTGTAGGTTAAAACGGGGCAACAATATGGTCTTTTTAACAACCCGTGGTCAAAATTTTCAGGTTAGTCCATGAGAAACGCGTTGACTGATTGTAGCGTGGATCGTGAGGGATTCGCATCATGCTTTGACGACATTATCCAAGCAAGCCGTTGTCGAATGAACTGCTTGTCGATAGCATGTTCTGTCTGTGTTATGGTAAAGTCTCCTATAGCGACATTAGCCTGTATGGCGCCTGCATAACCAGAAACAATAATAATAAATACCCTTGTCATTATAAAATAAACATAATATTGCCAGAACGGTACCGACAGAAAGGTCTTTCCCAGACTCACACGTCACGAGTAGCGACTGCGATGGATTCATAAGCAATCGTGAACTGACAAAGGATTGCACTTTGCTCAACGCCTTGCGTAGATCACGACTCCCCTGCTTCAAGAAACCACAGCCAAGGTTCAGTCGAGTTGGATCGTCAGAGTCGGCTGGACTTCCATTACAATTGATGATGAGGTCATAGCAGCCGCTATTGCTCGACCCACGATCCGTCTGACTGGCGTAGACATTTCTCGTTGGTGCAATGAGAGTGGCTTGTTGGCCAATGTTCTGCTTCCTGTGTCCCTCCATTAGATCTTCAATGAGACCTGGTAAATCACCCTCCGTCGCATTAAGGAGGCGCTGCTTGTTTGCCCAGAAAACTGGTGGTGTCAGACCATGTGCCCAGCCCTCGCTATCGTCTCCGGCTCCTTGAATATACCCTCCCTCTGACATCTCAGCACCATGGACCCGCTTAGAGGCTGAGCAAAGGACCACGAGGTTATAATCGTCGCCCTTATACAAATCAGTTGGATAAAAGTATGATCTATTTGCCCAGGCCACACGAAAGGGCCTCTTCAGCTGTCGTCTAAGATCATCTAAGTCAAGTTTAAGGTCCTGAATCCCATGGTTACTATAGTGAACTTAGGCAACATCCAGGAAAAATTACCTTAAGAGATTCAACGAAGCCGTCAACTCTCTGCTCAATCTGTGATTCCTCGGACGCACCTAGGTAACTTGGCGGAAGTTGTACAGCATGGTACGTCGAATCAGAGGGAAATAAAGCTCTGTTCATAACCGAACACCATATTGGAACGGTTTTGGAGAGGGCATCTGGCATGACTGTTATGACAAGTGTCAATACAGTGCAAAGAAGCAGGAACACAATTACAAGCGAAGATAGCGACCAAGACGAATTAGCATTGACGATGTACTCACGCTTTCCTCTGCGCGTCGAATCTACGATTACACAACTGCAGCATCGATGTGTTGGTTAGCCTTGAGTAACGGCAACATCAGCAGCCCCGAGGCCAAGTCATTACCCTCCATGTTCACCAGCAACCGGGAGAAGCTGAAGGTTTAGTCTTCGACAACTAAAATTCCATTGGCCTGTGTGGCCATCGGTGCTCTTATAATAAGCGCTGGCGCATTTCACCTCAGGTGGAATATACCAGCTTCCGCATCTCTCGTTGGCAACAAGAGGAAGGTCATAATGGTTAGAAACTTCTCGAACGAAACGGGCATCCGCTTCGATGGAGTAGAGTCTGTTGGTTATGGAAAGGGTTGACCGTCGCAGGGACGAGAGGACCTGAGAAAAGGTCTGCAGCTCCGAAGAGGGAAAATGGAGATCCGATAGGGATAGGTTGGCCCTGGAGCTGCACATGGATGCGTGCGTATGAGTTGTTGGTCTTTCGAGATATGAAATTCGAGCTCCTGGGCACCTGGCACGAAACCAATCAGAGGACAGAGGAGAAGAAAGATTAAATACATTCACGTGAGATAGCTTGCACGTGCAGGTACGAGAATTACAGTACAACTCAAGCAAGGATGTATTTTATGATGCCATATGATACAGCTGACACTCCAACAAATGTAACAACGGTTTTGGTTTCTATAGAAAAGAGCGCCTATCAGATCATTCAGAAGTGGTATTGTTCTCCATAGAAAGAGGGACAACGCTCTAGAATGAGCATGACTCGACTCTGAACTAGTGCCGATGGGGTAAGAGACTAACCTCATATGGATAAGACCCTTCTCGAAAACCCGGGGAACCAATCAGAGTGCCTTCAGGAATCGGAGGGGATAACGTCACGCTAGTGATTTCAATGCTAGCGGGACCCGCTTTTGTCCGAATATCGACTGGGTGGCTTTGCGTTGCGGGATGCATTGCTCCTTCCCAAGTACGGTGTCTCCGTACTTAAAGAAGGCAACCCTTCCTCCTTCTCGACGTCCTTCTCGACTCTGTTTCTCTTTTCGCAACGCAGCAGACTCTACATCCTTGTTCTACACGAGTGACCCAATCTCCTCAACCGCTCTAACCTGTTGAAATCCTCGCATCGAGAAATCTATCACCATATCCCGAAATCACAATGCCTCAGGTATGACGCACCGACATATGTGATGTTTTCTGATTAAAAGTGGCAGTTCCGCTGACTACGATGCTTAATGCCAGATTACGGAACTTCTCTTCGACTGTGATAACACCCTCGTCCTCTCCGAGGGGTTGGCATTCGAGGCGTGCGCAGATCTCGCAAACGAAATTCTGGCCAAACGCAACATCCCTGACCGCTATGCCGCTGGCGACCTCATGCAGAATTTCGTGGGACAGAACTTTCGTGGCATGATGGTGTCTCTCCAGGCCAAGTACAACTTTGAGATGCCGCCTGACGAACTCGAGCACTACGTCAAAGAAGAAGAGAATCAGGTTATTGCCAAGCTAGCGGCGAAGGCAAAGCCATGCCCTGGTGCCAACGACGAACTGGAGAGACTCTACCAAACGCAGAAATATGGTTTTGCGGTGGTGTCTTCGTCGGCTCTGCGCCGCGTCCAAGCTTCCATTAAATATGTTGGCCAGGATAAATATTTCAAACCCCAGCACATCTTCAGTGCTGCAAGCTCTCTTCCCAAGCCTACCTCCAAGCCGGATCCGGCCATTTATCTGCATGCTCTTGAATACGTTCGCAGAAAGCCAGAGGAGTGTGTGGCCGTCGAGGACAGCAAGAGTGGTGCTCTCAGTGCCATTCGTGCTGGAATTCCGGTGATCGGTTATGTTGGCAGTTACGAGGGTGAAACGAAAAAGATGGAGATGACGAAGGCTCTCTCCGATATTGGAGCCAAGGTCATCATGAGGGATTGGGTTGAATTCAAGAAATGTCTTTCGGATATTGAGGCCGCGTAAGATGGGTTGGTGGTACTGCCCAGCTGAACTTGTCCTACCCTGGTTGTTTCTTTAAACAAGGTGTGTATACGATAACAAATACAATTGATGAAAGGTATCATGCTAACCTTACAGTAGTCAATCTCGGGTCTAACGAGTCTCACCAACCGCGCCGTACGGCAGTTCTTCTATCCGGGATTATCGAGAGCGCATACGAGGTTACGATAGCGTCTGACTGCTCCGGAACTCTATTTTATGCCTTTACCTTTTCTTCCTGCTTATCTTATTGCGTTCCGTTTTTCAGCTTGGGTCGGAAAAGTGACAGTGAACGTTACTGGCGTGAGGACTGGGTCCCGCCTTCATGGTCTTATGGTTCTTCTAATTCATGATAGAGCATATAATGTGTCAGTAGCATAGACAGTTATTAATTGATGAAGAACATAATCGACGGATGTCTATGCCTTGATTCGTGTTAGTCGTTTTGACGCGTATTATGATAGCACAGCGCTTTGGTAAGGTAACATCTACGCGACTTTCTACATTGTACAACTCTGAGTCTCTGACCGATAGTTTCTTCGAAATTTGCAAGTCAATCTACTATCATTTAGCCAGGGTAGAGAAAAAAATTACAGTCGACGTACGGAGTAGTGTAAAAGAGACTACATGCGGACATAATTGAAGGATTCCCTGTTTGTGAAGCTGAGTATTATCTCGATTTGATCAATCAGCCAATTTGGCTGGTCAAAGGTAGAGAGAGCTTTTACCGAGTCATTCCAAATGTCAGGTTGAGGACCTAACGTTCGATACGGTATCTACGTCATACATAGTAAGAAAGTGGATACGCCATAGTGGGTTTGATAAGATAAGATGGAGCTAGGGTCAGCCCTAAGAAAGATCAAATGAGGGGCTCCGCAAACTTAACTGCGGGTGTTCCGTACGAGTGACAACATTCCGAAGAGAAAGGGCAGTGCACTCCGAATCATAGTACAGTACATACTCGCGTTCCCTTAAAAGATAACCTTTTGATAGTATTCTCACTGCTGATTTTTCCCCAGAAATCCCTTCCATAATGTCTGATCCCAAATACGCCAAGTCCGAGTTTATTTCTCGGGAACCTTTGGTATGTATGGCGGAAACCTGCCCATTATCATCTCTCCGCATCATTGACACCCTTCTGTCAATTAACTGGGTCCAATTCCCCTTTGTCAATTGATTACGATCATATCTGATTGCGTTACTTTCACGACAGGATCCCTCCGAGGCGAAATGGGCAAGACTGGTCAAGACAACCTATCGCGATCCTTTGGGGATTGAGAGGACTTGGGAATCGGGTGAGCGACAGGTGAGAGAAAGACCCCACTCCAATATGGGATATGCTGCGCAGGCTTGGATTTTCAATTGTCTGACCAAGCTTGACCTTAACAGACCCGACCCGCCAACTGTCCCATTGACGGAGTTGGTATCGTCACCATCCTGAACAAATCGTCCGGCCCGGAGCTCCTTATGCAAAAGCAATATCGACCGCCAATTGACATGGTTGCTGTTGAAATCCCCGCCGGTCTTGTGGATGCGGGCGAGAGTCCTGAGGTTTGCGCTGTTAGAGAACTCAAGGAGGAGACGGGATACGTTGGGGTGGCGGAGCAGACTAGTACGGTTATGTACAACGGTGGGTGCATTATTGATTCGAGGCTGGCTGCGTTTTACCCCTTTTGCAATTGGAATTGGTTTATGGTGTACTGACATGGGTATTCCCTATTTTTTTCTCTGTTCAGACCCCGGCTTTTGCAATACCAATCTTAATATGGTCCATGTCCGCGTGGACATGTCTATTCCGGAGAACCAGAATCCGAAGCCTCACCTCGAGGATAATGAGTTTATTGAATGCTTTTCGGTTCCGTTGACCAGTTTGTTTGACGAGACGAAGAAACTCGAGGCAGAAGGTTATGCAATTGATGCGCGGATCGGAACGTTAGCGGAGGGTATTGAACTTGCGAAGAACTGGCGACTTTGATTCTACCAGAGTTGGAATCTGGGAATTTATTCTTTTGACATCCTCGGGCAGGGCTTACGCATGACGATATTAATGCATCCATGTATGTATAATTTTTGCTGAACGTTATACAACTTTTTTATGATTGCCCAAAATATAATCGTCAAATCTTGGATTCCCGTTTCAACCCACTATACAAAGCCCAAGCAGCAAGCGTCTTCCCATCCCGCAAACCTTCCTTCCAAAGATCCTCCAGCGGCACAATCTTCAACGTTATCTTCTCCCCCYCCTGCCGCAACCCGGACAACCGACCCTGCAAACCATCAATATCCTGCCGCGGCATACGCTTCTGACAACAAAACAACGGAATAAACTCATCACTACCCCCGGGGGACGGGTATACGGCTTTCTGCAACGACTCGGCATCCTGCGAAGGCTCCCCGACGCTCTGCGACGCGAGAGAGGTCATATCGACGAGCTCGTCCTGCGGGATCGAGAGCCCCGTTTCTTCGTGGATTTCTTTCGCTGCTCCGCCGGCGAACGTGCCGCTGTTGTCGAGCATGCCTGCAGGGATTTCGGGGAAGGCGAGAGAGCCGGCGGGGATGCGCGGTTGGATGGTCAGGATTGCGCGTTTTCCTTCCTCCGATGAGGCGGGTGTATCATTTGGTTGGAGGATGAGCTGCGTATACAAGAAACAAACAATCAAAAAATCAATCCATCAATTTATCGTCCGGCTCAATAATTAGCATTTATTTTGCAAGAAAACCCACCAGCATCCCAACACTCCCACCTCTCAAAAACACACTTCCAGGAAGACTCTCCCCAGCACCGTTAGAAACATCCGCCTTCATCTTAACAAACCCCAACCGACCCCCCTTAAAGATATCAACCGCCTGAATTTCAATACCGCGCAGAACGTACGGATCCCTCCGAAACTCATGCGCCGGCTGTCGTTGCCGCTCCAGCGACTTCTGCAGCGTCGAGAGCCAGATGTTGAATGCTGGGAATCGGAGGAGTTGGTCTTTCGAGAGATCTGGGGCGTTGTTGGTGATCTGGAGGGGGTTTGTGGTGGCGTTGCTTTGGGTGGGGATTGTGAAGGTTGTCATTGTAGTAGTAGTGGTGGTTGTTGTTGTTGTTGTTGCTGAACTTGAGGCGCTTTTGGGTGCTTGCGGTAGTAGTAGGAACGGGGAGGAGGAGGAGGAGGGGGTTGGTCTGGTTAATGTTAGTCTAGGGATGTGCGGAATTGTATTCTGGGCTTTGTGTAGCTGTGGTAATAGTCGTCGCAGAGTGGGATTCATCGGTGTAATAGCTGTGATCGAAGTGCTGTGGTGGGATTCGAAGGACGATGTTTTCGATGACGTTGTCGATGCGAAGTTAATTGCCGATCGGGATCAACCGAGGGTCTACTGCCAACTGGTCAGGTACGGTACCACGAACTCAATCTCCGACGCTGTTTTTCATCCAAACTTCCGCGCCTTTATTAAAGTCCTGAGATTCTGACTCTGACTATTAATACAACCCGTCTACTACTGACAGTCTGGTAAGGACTTGCCTGGTTTCGAGCGACGAGCATCGATTTGCAGCGTCCTTAGAAGAGAACAGACTACGGAGTACTCTGTACACTGTTTCTTCTCCGTTGTCTCCTTGTCTGCGCCTCACAAAGCAGCAGTCTTGAATCGCATTCAGCATGTATTGGACTGATTCTGGCTCTGACTATGGGCTGTGAATGGTATTGTCCATTCTTTCATTGCCAGTATCAGGAAGCACGGAGGTTTACATGCGTCAGTGCACATGTTCTGATGCGCTTCCAGGAAGAACGCTGCAGTGCACGATGCTCCTGAGATGCTAGCTGTTTCTCACTGCACTGAAATGGCCATCTCTCTTTGTTGAATTGGATTATTGCTTGAAGTCTTTACTTGGCTGTGTTTGTGTCTTCTACATAGCGACCATCAGAGTCATCCAGTCATCAAGTCGTGCCAGTACGCGATCGAGTGCCAGACAACAAGGCCATTGTCTGCCTGATGTTGCAGAATTCGATACATACACAAAGACTGGACCATGGAATTCTGGAGTCCTCGTTGAGGACGCACTGTCGGGTGTCTCCAGTTGAATTCACTACTCCATGGTTTGCTAGCTCTTGACTCCCAACATCGTCAATGCTGTATACCGGGTTTCCCCGTTATGGTACTCCAATACAGGTCTCGATCCTGTAGGTGCGAGGAACGAGGAGCATCTTCGTCTATAAAAGGCATGTCAATTCTCTTCCATTCCTTTCATCTTCAGTTTTTCTCTTTGCTATCTGCAATTTTTCGAATACTTAATACGCGAACCTGTTTGTTATATTGCTCACTGGTTGATTTTTTTTTTAAGAACGTTGACGTCTTTGAATTGCTGAATTTGCTCGATTGCATAAGTCCGTGGATTGGTTCTACTCGAAGAAAATAGGAGCAACAGTGCAAAGCTTCCTTCAGGAATTGCCTACATTGCTCTTTTAATAAACGGCTATATTCGGATTCGTTTAATTGAGAGGTCAACTGCCTGGCACAGGCACCTACAGAGAAGTCTGCCAATTGACTGGTCTTCCATTAACGAGGAATTTCCGTGCCTAGCAGGTTGATTTGCTAATCGTCTCAATAGTCGGATTTCATCTAGAAACAACATGGATGCGTTTAATCCGACTCGTCCTCAGGACAGCAACATATATCGCTATACGACGGAGAGCTCGAATCAAGAAAATGCGGATGACACCACCCCTAGAAATTCAGGGGACTTCGGTCGACCTGCTCGAGATACTCGGGATGGCCGTCTGCGTGAGTACTCTGAATATATTGAATATTTCGATGAACAAGGTACACTGGATACACAGAAAAGATCTGCATTCATGTACAGACTAATGAAGTTGAAGTGTCCACAGAGGTGCCGGAAATAAACTCGTATAGACTTCCTTATCCAGTTCCTGGAATCAATGTCCGAGTGCTGAACTCTTCTCGTCCTAGCGGAACACGAAGCAACGATAGGGCGTCTGCACCATCTCGTGGCACACCAGAGGAATTCGACGACGAGGACGATTCAGATGCTTTCGATGACAACTGGCATAGTTACTCACGAGGTGAAGTTCGGAGACGTGCTATGGAATTCAGTCGTCCAAGTCCTCCACTATACGCGGATGAGATGTCTATACTTTCACATACTTCGGAGCCTGTACCTATTATTGGATCGGCGCCGGCATACCGCGTTACGAGTCAGGGCCCGCTGAACACTCCTGCTCCTTCTCGAGCGGAGACACACAATGTATTGGACGAGGAGCCTACGCCTTATCCGCAAGCGGATACCCGTTCTGATCAATCTCCACGAGAGCGCCCTATTACTCAAAGCCGAACGCCAAACACTGCCAGTGGTGGTAGCCGGAACCGATCACATAGCCACGGTCATGGTCATCGTAGCCGTCGGCATGTTAGGTATATGTTTGGACCAGGCTTGCATCGGCCATCCCTTCCGACTATTGGGGAATCTTCTCTGTTCCCCTTCCCTTCACGGCGGCGTGAGGAGCTGGCTCGGGAGATGAGTCAACAGGTCATCTCCGACATAGATATGGAGTCAATAGACTCTTTGCGGACAGGTAGGACGAACATCCCACACCGTAGACAATCTCAGCCGGAGCCAGGAGAAGGTCTGCCGAACGAGCTTCCTCCTCCGAGAGGCCTCGACGATCGAAGCAACGGGAGACCAGAACCAAAGGAATCGGAGGAATTACTTGTCAACCTTGAATGCAAGGCGTGTATGACACAATTAGTGGATACAGTGATGCTCCCTTGCGGACATGCGGTGTTGTGTCGTTGGTGCGCAGAACAGCTCATGCCACCGAGTCTGACAGACCGGAATCGCCCCCGAGGCACAGCATTCTGCCCAATGTGTCGTTCGCAGGTTAAACATAGGGTGAGAACATCTTGATATCGAAAGATGGCAAAAAGTCAGATGAGTTAACAATAGCCTATGATACAGTTTCGGATCTTCCTCCCATAGAGGCGCAGATGCTCAAAATAACTACGCGCTGGTGTGTATTCTGTGTTGGCTGGCTTAGAATTTGCAAGTTGTTCGCATGATCTTCGCATAAGTGTTGGAGTGGCTGGAGAATTTTCTGTTCGGAGCCTTTGTCTCCCAACATGCAAGGCTTTGCTTTTCTTCCAGGTGCAGTCATGCTTCGGTATAGGCGTTATTGCTATGTTTGTATGTTTATCTTGTCGTTAATGCGTTGTTTGAGAGTCCGGGTTAGGAACTTAGAAGGATCGGAATGAGTACTTATACGTTGTACGTTGCACGGGGAATAGCAACTGGCATGGCGCATCGCAATTCGGAGTCATACTCGTGGCTCAGTATGATACCTACGCATAAGTATACCTAAATAACCAGCTCTGAGCTCTGTACATGCATACATGCAAGCATAACTCAGCCTAACGGTCAACGACTCAACGTCGACAGGTTGACAGGGGGTCAATTTTGACCAAGTTTATTCCAGGCGAATAGAAGTATGGATGCCACAGACCTCATGGCTTCTTCACCCGGGTGAAATTCAGATCGACATGTCTCAATACATAATAATACGATCCTGTAATAAATGTGACCTGGACGAGGCTCAAAGCAAAAGATAAAATTAGATCAAGTTCGCCCTGTGAGTAGGCACAATATTACAAAAAATTACTACTATGACACTCGTGTTACGACTAGCGAATACGTAAAGCACTATGGGTCTCTGATTGGTCAGATTGACTTCACCGCTAGGTAAAAGTGTGGATCTAGAGCTTTTTAAATTCACCCCTTACGTATGGAGCCATACTCAAAAAAAGCCGAAATCTCGTAATTTACACATCCCCAGCTTACAATGTAATGTATCATACGCATCATAAAATGTCCCTGAACTACAGACAGAGCACAAATAAAAGCCGTACCTAATTGTAGGGAGGGGTTAATAAGGCCTATCGCCCCCGGTTAACAAAGCTCAGAATAGGGGAATATATAAAAGCATTGGTAATTCGCTTTGATAACATGACTCGCAGCATTCCGGTAGCCACAAGACACAGCACATTCAGCCATCGCTCGACGAAACTGATCCGTTGAAAGGAGTCGCCATGTCGGATTCCAATCGGCCTCACCATACCGCTGGTTCAGCTCCTTGCCACAAGCGGTTTAATAAGTCGGAGATCCTCACACGCAGTGCTCGTGCTCGTACCGTAAAATCTTCATTAGAACCGCCGCCCAGAATGACGTTTTCCAGAATTTCAGATTTAAAAAAGCCTTTTTCCGACGCCAACGTTGGGTTTCAAAGTCTCGCTGGTTCTGCTGGTCAAATGCCGTTTACGTCGAAGCAAGATCTCACCGCTCCAAGCTCCGATGCTCCGTCTGCCGAGTCCCCGACAAAGACCAGGACATACAATCGCTGGACACACATGTTTGATCCAAAGCCGCGACGACCGGAATCTCTCGAGGCATCATCATCATGGGATATAGAGTTAGAGCCCGAAACACACCCGATCACGGAAGACCAGTTGATTACCGAAGTTCGAGGGATATATGCAGGACTAGTGATGGTTGAGAAAAAATGTATGGAAATTGTTGACAAGCAAGATCGGTCGACCACTCCGCTCACCGATAAGCACTGGCAAGCTATGACTGCTCTGCATCGCACTTTGTTGCATGAACATCATGATTTTTTCCTGGCATCGCAGCATCCCTCTGCGAGTCCGGTCTTGAAGTCCGTCGCTGAGAAGTACGCCATGCCGGCTCGATTGTGGCGCTACGGTATTCATGGGTACTTGGAGTTGCTGCGTCGTAAACTCCCGCAATCTTTTGACCACATGGTCAACTTCATATACCTGGCATATTCTATGATGACATTGTTACTGGAGAGTGTGCAGGCTTTTGAAGAAACCTGGATTGAGTGTCTAGGGGATCTGGCAAGATATCAGATGGCTGTGCAAGAGCACAATGTGTATGGTCGTGAGGTATGGGCCTCAGTTGCTAGGTATTGGTACCACAAGGTTGCCGATAGAAGCCCGCACGTTGGCAGAATCCAGCATCACCTCGCGGTGTTATCTCGACCGGATATCATCCAACAACTTTTCTTCTACACCAAGTCACTGGTCAGCATCGAACCGTTTGTGAACACGAGGGAAAGCATCCAGATTTTGTTCGCGCCTCTGTCTACGGCGCTAAAAGCGGAAAAAAGCCACAGTGAATATCCGACTACTTCGGCATTTGTCTGCGCGCATGGAAGCCTTTACTCGCAAGGCTGTACAGATGAATTCATCACCCTGGCAAAACGTTACCTGCTCCAACTTGGCGATTACATCAGCCAAGCCGGATCGTCCTTCAGAAGACAGGGGGCACAGATGGCCTCCTGTAATATTGCCGCTGTCTTTGAATATGGCAATGCAGATGCCATATTGCCGAGTGAGTTTAGTGCGACAATAGCAAAACCTCCTCAAGAGATCTACGCGTCTGCTATCGAGCATTGGTCCTCGCAGCCGCTTTCTAATATGGATCGTAGACCAGATTCACCTTTCCCGAGAGGTCATTTGGGAAATATATCGTGCGGCTCTTATCTTTCATTTCTTTCGTTGTCTACCATAGTGGACCGGACCGATGACGAAAATGTGTATCCTGCCGTCCATGTCTACCTGGCATTTATCTGGTGCCTAGCCCTCAACGGCATCAAGAGCATGAAATACATCGAAGAGGCAGTCCCGTGGAGCGGGATTGCGAGGTTTCTAAACTCTCTCTATGACTTTTCAGATGGGATCAAAGATTTCGAGTGTGAAGACTTTCCTTCTTCCAGTGGACAACGCCGTGTACGGCAGTTGCCCGAGGACTTCTTAATACGTGGGCAGAAGTGGAGCAGGCACTATTTCCCTACGGATTTTTTCGATGGCTTTGAGGACGACGAACGCTCCGTGGAATTCCCTTACTTTACATCTCAACGGGCGTTTCGGTGTTTATGGCTGGGTGCGAGAATCGCGTCGGTATGATATGTTCTGTCACGGTGCTTTTGCCACTTTCCTTTTCTTTTACTAATTCTTGGGATATTACAGTTTGATCGGTGGTTGTCTTATGATTCCGCTCGCGGAACCTTCTCTGCCACTCCGTTCGCCTTAGAAATCGAAACGCTTGCAAATAAGCACAATCCCTTAACATAATAATTGCTAATCCTACGGCCCACGGACTGGGCTTTGTTGAATGTCGCCATCGACCGGGTAGTGAAAAATACGTCGGATGCTATACGTACCTCATTCCACTCACCATTGACCTAAGGCGTCTCTCATACATTTTAGTGAAGGTATGTATATACTAGTCATGTCAGGCTCGCATCGGCGATTCCGGTATAGCCGTTACTTTGCTATTACGGATGGATGCTGCTTGTGGAATACCGCATTCGGAGCGCTTTTACAGGGCATCTAAGCATATATCGAGCATATAACGCTGTCTATGATGGTATGCATTGGCGTTTCGGATTTTGGAAGATTAGAACTATTATATATGCAGTAATACTGTGTAATTTCACAGCGAAATTATTATTGTCTATTCTCTACAAGGTGCGTCTGGTGCCTTCACAGGCACGATTACATGTAAACTGCAAGACTTCTGTTATCTGTTACGTTGTACAACGGAGTGTTCAATTGATGACAGCAGTATGATTCCTCTCGATTGCGTATTTTGCTTTCGCATGCATGCTATTATTAGGCTGTGATGGTGGCGGTTGGGTTACGGTATCTGACTGCATACCTACCCGTAAGTCTAATAGTCAGTGCCTGACCAGCTCTCCGATTATTACTCTGTAGTATCGTCTCAGCGATTATTGCCATTCCAAACACGAGGCATTGTCTACCATACCATGTCCGAATCCGATTTACTGTCATCGCTCGACGAGTCTTCACTGCCTGTCGGGGGGTCTTTGGGGTCAGAACGGTAAGGCTTGGCGATTTGAGGTGGTGAGCTAGGAAAAGACATAAAGTCTTGCTCCGGGGTACCGTTGCGTTCAACCGGTTGCGGCAAAGTGTCCTCCGGAGGATTGACTTCGACTAAGACGTCGACATCTTCCTCGATGACGTTCCCTTGACCCTGTGTCGCCCGTCTGTCCTCAGCGTCTTTCCACTCTTTCCAGGCCTTCTCCCTATCAACGATGGAAACTTCCATCTCAGGTGGTACCTCTATGCCATTGTCTTTCCGGTACCTGACCTCCTTTTTTTCGGCCCTTCTCGGCCTTACGGTCGTCGACACCTTGGCGGTGTAAGGCTTTCATTTCGTCCCTGAGCATGTTATTGTAGTTCCTTTCGTTTCTCTTATGCTCATTCTCTTTTGCCTTATCCGCTTTCGCCGCCAATTTACGTTGGGCCTCCCATACCGTCAAGCCGCCGGATTGTTGCACCCTTTTTCTGGAGGTCGTCATCCGCTCTATGTCTTCTTCGCGTTATCTCTTGAAGTTGTTCGCTTCGTTTTGTGCCAGAATGCCGCTGGCGAGGGCCTCCAAGACACCAAAGGGATGCTCGATTTTGATTCGGTGCCGTGCATGGATAAGGTTGAAGTCCCTATAAGGCTTTTGGTATGCAATCGGTATCTTGTAAGGAGTAATGATATGCTTGTCAATTTGATAAGCCTTGTCCGCCAGGATGTATTCGTTGCTGGAGAACATGGGCCTCCCTATTGTGACCAAAGAAGGTGGACATTTCCGGTCTCGTGGGCGAACTCACAGCATCCAGCATTTTGTTGACGTGGCCTGAGTCCTGGTATTTAGACCAAGAAACATCCACCTGGGCTATCCTTCTGGGTGACCTAGGAACTGGAAGATCGGGAGTACATATGTTGAGCGTTTCTGGGATCTCCTGGAAAAAATGTCTCTGGCGACAGAAAGGGAACCATTGGTCACATCCTACATAATATCTCCTCTGGTATATAGTAAAATGACAGAGACATTCAGTATAAATATAGTAGAGTTTGCATGCTGGAGGTAGGATAACTTACCCTAGGTGCAGACTTCCGGGATTTTGTCACTCGTAATCCGCTATTGGGACATAATATGGTCAAATGGTAGTAGTGCCTCACATTCTGGTGGTCTTTGGGGCTCTGGCGGGCTGAAGGTTTTGACCTGTGCCAAGTCCCTTCTGCTCATAGACTGGCCACATTCCGGTTTTTTTGAATGCGTTAAGAATCGTCTTCTTCTTGAACGTGGATCCTCATGAAGCCCAGGACTAGAGAAGTTGTCTCGTTTGTGTTTAAAATTGAGAAAGTCCTTCATAGCTTTCATGCGTCGTGGTCCTTCAAGGTATTTTCGTAGGAAATCAAACAGCACGCCTTGCTCACCAGGACCGAAGACGGTATCGGCGTTCGTTGGTAGTAAGTGGTGTGCTACCGTGTGAAGCTCGGTCAGTTGCTTTTCTCTTCTTGAAGACGTTACCCTTATAAGATCATCTGAGTTTCGTCTTTGGCTGAAGATCCCTAAAAAGCCTTCCCACCGGCTATAGACATAACCGATATGCGATCTTGAGCTCTCCGAACGGGATCTCGGCATCCCGTGGACGTTTCACCTCTCGCCAGGCACTCATCTGGCTAATGGTGTCGTACTCCAGTTGGCTCGCCTCTAGGAAATTGGTCTTGTGGGGCTCCGGCATGCGCGTGAGCTGAGCCCATGACTTGGGAGGCTTTGGCAGGTCCGTCCGGTGCCACCGGAAGCTCTCTTGCCGCGGGCTCCTGTACGACAATCCCGATGCAAACGCCTGGAAAAAGGTAATCAACGACTCAGCCGGGCGCTCTAACGCGGCCAAATAAGCGTCTTTCCGCTTTCGCTCCCGCGAATCTTTGGGATCATGGACTACAAGAAGACCGTGTTCAGCTTCGTACTAGTCATGTTCCCCGTAGCTTACATCCAACATCCAGAACGGCCCTCCGACACGACCGGAAATCGACCATCTACAGCCGACTCTGCATTGTAGTCTGTCTGCTGCGTGAATCGCGAGTTGCGTAAGCCGCCTCAGATGTTACCCGCGAAGCCCGCGAGCTGATTGTCGGCCCTTAGCAGCGAATCCGGGCCACTCGGGATGCTTGAATATATCCTGTCTCCACATCCGGTGACCGGGAAACCCTCCATGAGCACTGCGGAGTCCTGTACGAAAACATCTCGCAGCTTGTCCATGAGTGCGAGGAAATCGCGGCCGCCACGTCGTCACGGAGATAATCAAAACCTTCTTCATACCACGCCCCATTATGTCCATTCTTCTGCCACTTGAGATAATCAAAAACCCACGGCTAGACTCGTCCAAGTACTCTGTTGCCGGTGCACATGCTTGTCGCGCCACTATCAAGACACCACTTCGATGGATCCATTTTGGCTCACGATCAGACGGTCGTGAAGGAGATAATAGATGGGTACCGCCATGCTGATTTGCGGTGCGCGCTTAGAGACCTCGAGAGTAAGCACCTCCAAGGGAGCAAGGACGTCCCGGCGATATCAGGATTATCGATCTGGCCGTTATGGTACGCCGACAGCCCCTCATCCGCCCAGCTTAGATGGTCGTGAAGGAGATAATAGATGGGCACCGCCATGCTGATTTGCGGTGCGCGCTTAGAGACCTCGAGAGTAAGTTCCTCCAAGGGAGCAAGGACGCCCCACACCTCTCAACACACAGGCATGGAGGATAAGGCAAACCGCCCTCGTTCGCAGCAACGACATAAAATCCTTATCCGCAAAACTCCCGCCGTCCTCGAGGAACATGCGGCAGATACCGTCCCGCTTTAGCATGTTGTACCCGTCTGTGACCCCACCGATGGAGCGATCGGCGTACTGTTTGCACCTCTCGGCAGTTTTTGTACTGGCAAAGTACATCGTCGCAAGCACTGGAGCTCGCATCTGGCAGGCTTCGGTAGATGTCGGCTAATTTGTTTTGATTTCTGCGGCTTTCTGGTCCTCGTAAAGAGCACAGACGGCTGAGATATACGAAAATTCGATGAAGTCTGGCTGCAGTCACGTCTTTGGCGTGGAAGTGGCAGGAGTTTCCTATACGGAATATATTTCGTCAGTCAAGGCGATCACTCCAATCGCATATCTACTTGAGGCTAAACATACCTCATCGCCATTGTCGTCACTCCCATCTTCAACCCCTTCACTCTCGTTCGATTTTCTTCGCTTGGCAGTCTTGGGTTGGTTAGATCCATCAGCGTTCGCACACTTCCGGTACCTCGCCTTTTTCTTTAAGGCCCATTCATACAACGCTGCTTCTAACGTGGACCATTTAGAACTTGTATGCTCTCCGATTCTTTCGATTGTTCGCGACTAGGCTCCAGTGAGCATTCTGAGTTGGCCACGACAGAGGCTCCCGTCCATAGTTCCTGGTTGCCGCAGATGCAAAGGTGCACACGAGGAGTGCGCTGTTCCAGTTTTGCTAAGGGGCGTTCCGTTGGTTGAGCTGTTTACCGGTTGGGCACCGCCTTGCTCTTCGCCACTGCGCAATAATGACAGAAAGCGCGGTGACGGGGGCACTTCATTGAATTCGTACCGGTTGAGCTAAGATCAAGCTTCTGCTTCTTCGAGACAGGTTCAACTCCCACTGTCGAGTCATGGGCTCGATCAGAAGCAAAACTTCGACCTTGAAATTTTTGAAATGAAAGTCTTTCAGACATCGTGAAAATTTTTGAAATTGAAAATTTCAATTTCACCCTTAGCGACAGCGTGTGGGTTGAGATCCGATGCCATTAGCGCAGCGTGGGAGTCAAGAAAACCCGCACTGGCGTCGAGGAGATCATAGCCTCCTGCAGCCTGGGCGTCATCCCGGCTGATAGGGAGGATATCCGTGACACGAGATTGTCCTGCTGGTGTTGCAGTCGTCGACATATCGATAGGATGTCGGAGACGAGGGGGCTCATAACCTGTGAGATGAAGGATGTCGAGTGGATGGCTAGTTGTACATATCTGCGGAGAAAGAATCCTTCCATAAGCTTCGTTGGGGGTCACGTGTGCGTGTTAGGAGCCTCAGGAATCACTCTCACAGCTTAAGTAATAGGCTTAGGGCTATGATATCATTTTGCATTCCCGCAACAACGTTTTCCCTTTTAGGTAGTTAGGGCTCAACCTAAGCTTCCTGCCTGAAGATGCCTGAGCACCCATTTTCTTTGAATGGTATAAACTCTCAAAACATCAGAAGGTCACTTCGAATATACTGGCATATATTTTGCCAGGAAATTAACGAGAGAATACTAAGGAGCATGTAACTCCAAACTGTTACAGATCCCTCTGTACTCCATTGCCGATCGTCCAATCTGATAACGCCAGATCTCAGGAATTCTCCCGCGATTAATGACTGGCAGAGCAACTCACGCCGGGAGCAATTGAGCTCCCAATAACTCAGAATCTACGTTAAAAGAAAAGCCCTCTCGCGCGCTTCTTATATCTCTTCCTTTGCGCTTTTCCCAATTCTCAAATCATGGCGGAATTCTGGAGCGACATCCGTGCCATCTGCACGAGTCTCGTCGCCGACACCCCTTCTCATATCATCGTCGCTACTTTTGTAACGGCCCTCCTAGGACTTCTCCTTTTGGTAAGGCGTCTCTTCTAATTCCTGCAACCATATGTCACCTAGGAATTATCCAATTGCTTTATTGCGACTAGACTGACAAGTCCGTTTCTCGCGCCGTTCGCGACAGGCCTACCTCCTCCTATTTCTCGTCGCTCCGGTACCACGGAAGCCATTCCCCGAAGAGAAAGAGTACAGAACTGTTTCGAAGGATGGGCTAATATCAGGTCCGCACCGATTACCATGTTGGCAGGATACGCTGGATTCGCAGAAGAAGAGACATGCCGGACGGATTGCTATGGAGCCGTCGGAACTGTTCATGTCTGTGGTGGTGCCGGCCTACAACGAGGAGGAGCGGATAGGTGGGATGCTGGAGGAGGCTGTTGGATATCTGGAACACGTGTATGGGACGTCAGCGATGAAGGAGAGGAAGGAAGAGAAAAAGGAGGGAGTGGTGATTCAGACGACGGAGAGGACCACTGTTCGACGGCGGCAGGCTGATTATGACCGTGATTTCACGGATTTGAAGAGGGATACGATACATGACGGTACTGATCGAGGTTGGGAGATCATTATCGTATCTGACGGATCCCGGGATAAGACGGAGGAGGTTGTTTTCAGCTTTGCGCGGGACCATCAGCTCTCGCTACATCCCAAGGGCTATGTAGGTCCGTGGACGGTGGAATCGCACGAAGGTGTTCATATTCCCCCAGGCACGATAAGGGTAGTAACCCTGAGCAAAAACCGGGGCAAGGGGGGTGCCGTGACGCATGGCATGAGACATGTTCGGGGTCAATATGTCGTGTTTGCCGATGCGGACGGAGCAACCAGGTTCAACGACCTGGGAAAACTGGTTTCGGCATGTAGCGACGTTGCGGATTCCGAGGGACGAGTGGTCGCCGTGGGATCGCGCGCGCATATGGTCGGTAGCGAAGCTGTTGTGAATGTATGTATTGCTTTCTTTTCCCTTTCCCTTTCCTCCATTCACCACGCTACATCGAATTGAACCTAACTAATATGCACAACAGCGCTCTAAACTACGAAACTTCCTAATGCACTCATTCCACCTGATCCTATGGATTCTAACCCCCCGCAACACGGCAACCATCAAAGACACCCAATGCGGCTTCAAACTTTTCTCCCGTTCCTCTCTACCATACATCATACCCTACATGCATTCCGAGGGCTGGATCTTCGACGTCGAAATGCTCATGCTTGCTGAGTTCGCTGGCATTCCTGTCGTCGAGGTCCCGGTGACTTGGCGAGAAGTTAAGGGGAGCAAGTTGAATGTTCTCCGTGATAGTATCGGGATGGCTTGGGGGTTGGCGATTCTTCGGGCTTCGTGGTCGTTGGGCGTTTATAGGAGGACGTGATGTGAGATATACCTAGTGCCACTGGCTAGTGGTGAGAATCGTAATTTTTATCTCAAATTTTCTGCAAGTTCAAGTGTCTACGTAGTGTCGAGTCGTCGACGGCTGGTGGTGGCATGCAGTGAGTCGCTATGAAAAGCAGCATCTGCTGGAAAAGCACACGGAGGAGATCGGGAAGAGACACAGTCTGCAGGACTATGCCAATTTTACATGCCGCTCATCGAGGATTCGTCTCAATTCACTAAATCTCCCGGCACTGCTGATGCCGTAACTCGCCACTCTGTCCGGTGTGGTGGTATGATTGATGTTCGGTGAGCTGTTAACATCAACTGAATTCCATGATTCCATGATAGTTGTTGCTTTATACATCGATGGATATATAAACGAGAAACGCTTGTAGTCATCCTCAATATGAATCCCTTGCTCAGTCTCGTACGATTGAATCAAATCACCAAACATGGCCACCAAACAGATGCAGACCATCATAAGCCACACACCCTTCCACCCGAGAAGAAGCAATCATGGGAGGAAAGAAATTCAACAAACCCTAAGAAGAACGGCGGCAAGCCAGAGACCAACCACCAGCAACACCCGCAAGAACCCCCAAGACTGTCATCATCTTCACCTCCTCCACCTCCCCGCCGAACTGCGCCTAAAAATATACGAATACGCCCTCACCAACCCCAACCCCGACACCAATTCCAACTCCAACGAAAACACATACATGATAAACACACCCCTAATCGTAATAAACGACCGCGGAAACACCTTCACCTCAAGACAGCGCTATCGCGCGCTTTCCATGTGCCCAAACTGGGAGGACAACAACAACAACACCAACACCACCGCCAATACCGCCAACAAATCCCACACAGCCCTAACCCTCCTAACAACAAACCGCCAACTCCACGACGAAACAGAACACCACCTATACTCGCACAACACGCTATTCTTCAAAAACAGCTTCGACCCAGACCACCTCCCAGCATTCTTGGAGACCATGAGCCCCACCGCGCGAAACCGGGTGCGCAGCATCGGCTTCGAAATCTTCCTCTTCGTCCACGCCCAGTCTGGCGTACCGAAGCGGTCGCTGAGGCAGTATGAGCGTGCTTGTCGGGAGGTGTTGAGGCGGCGGTTACTGCCAAGTTGGGAGGGGGTGGTTTTTTATTTTGAGCCAAGGTTTTGTTTCCCTTCGGTGTCTTTTTCTTCTTCGGTGTCGGTTGGGCGTGGGTTTGGGGAGGAGGCGTGGGAAGGGGAGGGGTTGGTTAGGGGGGTGAGGTTTCTGAGAAGTGCTATTGGGACCGGGGAGGGAGGGTTGGGGTTGGGGGTTGGTTTTCAGCCGGCGACGTTTGTGGAGAGGGTTGTTGCTGGTGCGGTTGGTAAAGTTGGCGGAGGAAGGGGATGTCGAGGTTCTTCATTGTAGGTATCATATGTACATATGTAGGCTATATACTAACCAACATTAATTGAACGTAAAATCTCCCTCGGCAACGCCTTAGGTCTGCGGTCTGTCATGGTCGTATCTCCTTCAGAACCCAGTGTGTGTAGCCTCCGGCCTGTCAGAGAGTCAGTCTCAAGTAGAGCCCTCAGAGGCCCCAGGGCCAGAATCCAGAGCCTAATAGTCAGTCCCTGACCAGCTCGGAGTCATACTCTTCAATTTTGCGGGCCAGCAATTCGAAGTATATAAAGTGTATTTGAACGCGGAGTCGGCTCGTTTCCGCGCGGAATCGATTGTGGTCGTATGTCGAGACAAGTTGGTCCTTATGTCTCTCGAGAAATCGGCCAGGCCAGTGTCTATTCCGGGCTTTTCTCCAGTGATTTCCTTCACGAAATTTCGAAGCATTTCATGGGAGGTGAAGAGACCGCGGTCGCTAATTTAAGCACCTCGAACGGCGACTTCCAATCATTTCCTGCACCAGGTGTCTGTCAAGGGACGGTCTTGGAAGGTTGATCACAAGCTACGAGGACAAAGGACGAGGACAGAAGAACCGAAACTGGAACAACCAGAACAGGAGAACTGGATTCATGGTGCTAGGCAGGATAATTACAAGACAAAGGCGTGGAGAAGAAAGAAAGAGAAAACAGACAAACAGGAGCAAGGCCTGGTATTTATGTCTGAGCGGAAGCGAAGACAGAAATACCACAGAACATCGTAGAACACGATCATGGACGGAATCAGGAAACAACAGACTCGAAAGGAACAGGACAGAAAGCAATACGTCATCCACCGAAGAGACTCGAAGGCAGGAGATCCAACGTCGCGGAGCTAAGAGGACCGAAAGGAAGTAACAAGGGAAAAGGAAGTAGCAAGAGAAAAGGAAGTAGCATAGAGAAGCGAGTGGTACGTATCAAGCGGGAGAAGGATGAGAGATCTCCTCGGAAACTACCGACCGAGCCCAACGGAACGGATCTCGGAAACTGCCGACAGAACTTGGTGGAAGGTTCGGCGAGCCGAGCTGGAACCATGACAGTGTCCATCTCCCTGGCACACTCTCGGTGAATCGTCTCTGCAGACTTAAAAACGTGCCATTCAAGTCTGGCAATAACGGATGGTAGTTGTAGTGTCGACAGAACATGTCGACTATCGCCACACGCTCCGCTCCCGTGGTTGGCTCAGGTCTATCTCCCCGTCTCAGAAATTCTCCCACCTCTTGAAGGACACTCGCATCTTCCAAATCTGTGCTCCGCGGGCCGGCGAGTCGGCGAGCAACCCCAGCAGATTTCTAAATATGGGACCAACTTCTGCACATCCTCGGACGTATACCTATCCTGCGTCCTTGTTGCCTTTGATAATTTCAGTTTCATCCCTAGCGCACGTTTGGCGTGCCAGTAGCACAGTTGGATTTTGCTGTCCGGCCACACTTCGCTGTTTCCGGCGCGTCCTTATCTAAGCCAACGAATTTTGGCTCAATCCCCTCGCGTTTAAGCGGCTCAAGGAACCGCACTATGGCCGTAGTCGTCGCAAAGGTGTCAGCTCGCATGGGTTTCTTGCTCTTCCCATCCTCTCTTTCGAGACCCATGAAACAGTAAGCGAGCGGGAACACCCATCCCCTCAAACTCCGCCAACACCGCATAGAGGTCCATCCCGGAACTATTCGTCCCAAAGGTGGAGTCCATCGCAACTTGTCTCGTGGACCTACCAAGAACCCCTATTGTCTGGGTCGCGTATACGCACAACGCGCGTACGTTGCCCTCTGTAAATTTCACGGAACCATACCGCCCGTTCTCTTGAAGGAGATTTTTCGCGGAATCTAGGGCGTCGCTCCCGCGTAGCCACTGGTCACAATTGGCCATTTGCCAGATGTAGTACATCTGGCTTCTTGAAACGACCAGCATGCTATCTCTCAGTTCTCGCCTTACCTCTTGGTATGTCTCCGTGGTCGTTCTGTTGGAGGCATGCCTGTAGATAAGCGCCCTGAGTTCCGGAGAAAGAGCTACATCGACGTAGGCCTTGTGGCATCTCCTATGCCGGATCGACAGCGACAGAGTCCGGTTCTGCAAGGATGGCCTTATGTTAAGCTTGCTGTCGCATGAGGCCCGTTGCATACGACGGCCATTCCGCTGCCATCTCACTTCCACTGTGGGCCTGTACGTCCTAGCCCTCTCGGCATCTTGTGAACAGTGGTACACGTATGTAGAGTTGGGGAATGTACCACTCATCGAGGTGCGTGTAAAACGGAATCCCCCAGCATTCCAAATCATCTTAACCAATCTTCTAACCGCCTCGCTCACCTCGGACTGGACGGAGGGATCATTCTCTTGTGTGGTTCGTAAGGAACCGAATCCGACAGGAAGTTCGTCCAAGTTAAAGCAGAAACTCCTATCTAGAAACCGTTGCCGGCCCTGGAAGGTACATATACATCAGTATATAGTGTACAACGCGGTAACGAAGGTGACAAGGGTCGATTTGTTAATTCGAGCAGTACTATAGTACTCACAGATTCCTTTGGTATGTCATTTATTCTTTTTGTGAAAAATAATGGCAGACGACTCTTTTCGAGATATGCGACAGCAGATTATACGTCCTCTTTTTTATCTCTTCAACATGTTTATACTGTTTCCATAAACCATGCCCTTTAAATCCAATCTCGTCCCCTAGGATTACGAGTACCCAGTGTTCATTTTCAATGCTCGCAGGACAAACTAGGTAAGTCGTAAAGTCAGAATAATGAACATATTTTCAAGTCGTTATTCGAACCGTGAAAGTTACTCACCGATATCCAATTACGAAGGTGTCCCAGGAAATCATTCCAATTAACTATCGAACTGGAGCAGTGAACGCAAGTCGAGTACCTATTCCCATTTTCCTTCACCTGGAACTCGATTGCAGGCTTAATATGACCACATTTCAAGCGAATCCGTTGTCAAGGGAGGAAAGGAAATATTTTTCGGTGGTTGTGGGCGGAGCCGGCGGGGCGGACTAACTTATCTCCCTCTCTCGGATATTTAGCTTATCCGACTCAGAAGAACGTCACCATTCACAACCACCTCGTCCTCGTACAGCTTAAGCCACTTGTTGCATTTAAACACATTACAAGAGATGATATACCGCGATGAATCATAGCCTTGCTTCTTGATGAAATTTGGCCTTTGATATGTGGGGAGCTGTCGTCGGCTGTCGAAGGAAGAAGCAAGTCAAAGACAACCGGGTTTGGAGTACATACGTGCGTGAGTTGTGGTGGGAAAGACGAATGGCTGAACATTTTTCTTCAAGGCGAAGAGAGAATTCACTATGCAGGTGGTAACTGCCACCACTGTCTCTGTCAGGGACTCAGGGAAACCCTCGTGACCGTCCATGAGTAGCAGAAAACTGCTCGCTCCTGGTACGCTCGGCAGAATGCCGAAGCCAATCCATCGTCAACACCTCATTGATAGCCCGATTCCAACAGCAATACAATCTCGTCTCCTTTCGTGGAATCAGTGGCCATATGTTGTCCGTCGGGGACAGATAATGACCGGCGGTGGGGCACTCCGTACCATCAGCGCAAACGGCTTCGACGATCCGAAGACGGTCTGGTGATTTCTGAACTTAAGAAGAGCAATTCTCGTTCACCAGAGAGGCGTCATCACAACCTCAGAACCAGGACAGCCAACACGAACTCGGAACGCCGGTCTTAACGGAGTCGTAAACCTAAGTTGCTTTTGTGATACCTCTCTCTTCCATGACCTTGCGTAGCTCCGTGAACAATTCCTGTACCGTCTCTTCGCTATGGGGTTCTGAGCAAGTCACGGCGATTGGATTTGACTTGATGGCATGCAAGTGACCTTCATGCTTGTTCATCCATTTTTGAAACCATCGCGTAGAGGGAACGCGCTTTTGTTCCTTCTGTAACAAATAGCAGATAGCAGCGAATATCATCCCCTTGGTTGCATCCAATCCGTTCTCGGCCCCGTCAGCAATGTACCGAAACAGTGCTAGTTCCTGGTCTTCCCTGAGCACCTTGTTGTAGCCCCCGCGTTGTTTAGTAGACTTTGGCTTACGGCGACGAGATAGCGCGGTTCGAACTGTGGACGGCTGTACGCCGTACATATCGGCTGCCGTTGACGGTTTCTCACCCTTTTCAAGACATAAGTTTACCGCTCCTTTTATCGCGTTTCTTTTTTGACTGCGACTGGGGGAAGCTGGTTGCTTCGGCGATTGGTCGTAGGACGGCATTGCGAACGGCGAATACGTCAAATATCAAGCGTATCAATATGGTCCTGAACAATGATAAGAACTCCGTACTTTGCGTGGATCGTGTAGAAGTGTCAACGTAGGTAGATATGCAACCTGTAGGCTAGTGGTGGAACATGGAGACGCGATGTTGCAAATTTACAACGCGAGTTTGGCTCTAGTATCTACTAGCTTTCGCTGACCAACTCGACGAGTTCCCTTCGCAGCATGCAAACATTCAATGTTGAATTCTTTAACAATAATAATTTCGTAAGTAACAGAAACAAACCAGTGTATACAATGAACAACCAAAAAGAACATCCATGGGTATCACAACAATGAACTGACGAAATCCGTGTACACGGTAGGACAGTACAAGTACTGACGCAGCGAAACCTATCCTTCACCTCTATTACCCCAACTGTGCACGAGGAAGAAAAGCGAACATCCTGGTTCGGCTCGCCATCAAACTGCTCGTCCCCTGATCCCGGCTCGGCGCGTTGCCCGCAGGTCCTCGATCCGCTTCTGGGTGATACGAAGCTTGCGTGCGAAGCTTTCCCGCAACAGCAGATCTGCATCTAGCAGTCGCTGTGGAACTGCTTGCATGACCTGGAAGACTTCCATCAGGTCCGAGGCATGGAGAACGTCGCTCTCGCATGCCTCGAAGATGGCCAGAGACACGCGGAAAAAAGTGCAGGATCCCTCGTAAAAGAGGACATCCCACACCCGCAGTGTCGTCTCCATGGGCAACGCGCCGATGAACAGGGACATTAGCCAGTTGGTCAATCCCAGTGCCACGTCGGGGAGCTCTGAGTTGACGGTGAGCGGAGGCGGCTTGCTCCGCGCGGCACTGGGAGTTGGGCTGGCAATCTTGGAATAGATGCGCGGGAAGCTTTTTCGTAGCAGCACCATGGTAATCCACAAATCGACGTTGGCACCTTCGAGGCCGATCTCGTGAGTACCGGGTAGGCACTCGGATGTGACGATATGAAGCATCCAGAAAGCATTCTCCTCGGGAAGTATAAGGAGGAGCAGACCTGCAATGAAGTTCAGTGACTGCGTGTAGCCGACTTTGGGATTATGAAGAGCGAAGGCATAGAGAACCCGACGAAGAGATTGGATCATTTCCGTCTCTACCGTTATCGACTCATCGTCCATGTCTCGGCCGGGCTGGCTTGTCTTTTCGGGCTTGAAGTGAAGATTGTCGGGGAAGGTACGATGCAGGTCGCGCTCGATCTGCTCCTTGTCGTCGTTGTTGGGCGATTTCATGGCGGTGCGGACGCATTTCTCAAAGCGGCCTGGATTCTGTTTCATAATGCCATAACCTCCTGCATACCAGAACCAAGCAGCGCCTCGAAATTCGGACGGAATTCCCTTGCGCACGAACCGTTTCATTCTCGAAGATTTTGGAGGAAAGATGACCGGATTAACCGTCGGAAGATTGTTCTCCTTGAGAAGCTCGATCCATTTTGCCTTCTGCTGTGCGTTGAAGTTCGAGTGAGTGTTATTCCAAGCCTCATACTGTTCAATGGTGACGTGGTGGTTGGCCTTTTGGAAACCGTAGCGGTCCCTGTAGCCAGTTTCCTGTTGAAGAGGGGACGGTATAACGCCAGGTATAACGATCTTGGAATCTTGCTGTTGTTGTTTGGGATGTGAGTGTGAAGGTTCACCTTTCGACGAATCTGTCTCAGGCGGCGTAGGCAGCAATCGGAGGTCAATCGAGGACTCAAGCTGTTCTGATGATGGTGATGGATCTGTCGGTTTCATATTCGAAGACTGTTCTTTGTGCTCGTCGCCGTCATCGTGATCGTCGTCATCTCCATCTTCTTCCGTCTCCGATTGTTTGCGTTTATCAAAGCTTACACTCTGATGCTCTGCCTTGCTACTCTCACTCTCGCGATTTGGTGAAATGGCAATAGCATCCTCGACACTCACTCCCCCTTCATCGTGATCATTGCAAGGCCTGTCGGCAGTGTCGATCGAGTCGCTGGTAAACGAACTAGCCTTGGTCAGAACACTGCTACGTTCCGTGCTGCTAGCCTGCTCGGTACTGGAGTGGGACGTGACGATGGAGTGTGCACTAGACCGAAGTGCATCAGTGGCATGGGAAGCCGTAGAAGACGCATGATTGGACCGGCCACGAGGTACCAAAGTTGAACCTGGACTGTCATGGTTCAACGTGGACGCTGACTTGGACATCCGCAAACTCGGAGCTCGAGGCGGTGTCTTTCGGTGGGAGGGGCGCTCGGAATCGCAGTCCTTGGAACGACATTTCGACGAAGATTGCTGACCCGGTTGATCAGGCAGTGAAGGCGAAGGAACGGATCGAGGATTTGAACGGGTATTGGGAGAACCGGGAGGCGAAAAGATGCGTTTTTGAGGGGAAGAAGAGGAAAAAGGAGGATGAGCAGGATGACGGTCAGAAGTAACTGGAGGTTCCGACGCAAGACGAGAAGGTTTGTTCCTCTTGATAGACTTAGAGATGTCGCTGAGGAACGTTTTGACACGAGTTTTCGTTGCCTTTTTCTCGGCATCGCCTCGTCTATAACTACGTCGTGATGGCGGTGGTGGTGTCTCGTCTGCCGCATGATTTCTGCGGCGACGGAAGAGAGAGGAGGCTTTCTTGACCACGCTCTTGAAAGTAGGCATGCTCGATCTGAATGATTTGATTAGCCTATCTGACTGACCTGACTAAGCTTGGGAAGCCAAACTGTCGACGCTGAATGGCAAGAGCGAACACACAGTGGCAACGCTTGGAGAACTTACAGGAAGAGAAGGTAGCAGTGGAGAGAAAACGAAGAGCGAGGCTTCGTAAAGAGTAAGAGCGTACGGAGTAGACGCTGTAGATAGAACAAGAACAGACTCTCGATCTGTGGTGGATGAAGAAGGAAAGAAGAGGGAACGAGAGGAAAGAGGAGGGGAGGAAGGAGGCATTTTCTGAGGTAATGCTGGAGGCTGGGAGTTGTTTCCTAATGCAGAAGGGACGATGTAGGGCATGCTGTCATTTTCTCTGTCGTCTCCATGCTTTTTAGAGCAGCACTTTTCCTTCCAAAGGCACAGGAATGTATGTGTTTTGATTTTCTCCGTATACTCCTTTTTTCCTCGTCTTTTTCTCTCCATATTTGCTCTATTTCGTAGGTTTCGTTAGTGTTTATTTTAGCTTACAGCACCTTGGTTTCATCTGTAAGGTACCGACTTCCGAACCGAACCAATACGCCTCAAGCTCGAAAGTGGCAATTAGTATTTCGCATTGCTAAATGATTGGGTCCAACTAAAATCACGATTGGGGAATCCCTTGGTAGTCAAATACAGTAGCATAGTATACTGTATACTGATAGGCTATCCATAGCAGTCTTTGAAATGCAGTGAAGTATGTATGTAATAAAGTTTGGCTACTCTTGCATAACCACGGCAGTCTACGGGTAGGGCTGTCGGTTACAACTCCGTATGGCTATGTGTGTAATTGTATGTGGCACAGTGGCACTACGGAGGGCTAGGTACCCACTAGGGCTATGCCAAGCCTGTCAAACCTGTCAGAGTTCAGAGAAGCTATCCTCAGGAGTCGGAAGTTTCAGAACTGGAGCAAACTGAGTCTGTTGTACTGGTGCACGTCCCAACGTTTCCGATACCGTACTCTGCACTTCATACTACATACTGAAGTCCAACAGGAAAATACGGTGTTGCAATAGGCTAATACGAATGTATGTACCTATACTGCATGTACATGAAGGAATGCCAGCATAGTATTTACATAACTGCGAGTCCTCTATCGAATCAAGACGATTATCGTTATGTGTGAATTCGTAGCGCAGTACGGAGTGCGGACTACGGTAGTAGGTACGGTGTACTCCGTATGTAAACTTGTATCGTAGCGAGAATTGACTGAAACTTAGTCTTCTCTTCTTAGCTCTAACATCTGAGCTTCAAATATATGTGTAGATTCGAAAGTAACAAACGATTACAGACAATGAGTTTGCATCCTCGCATGTCTAACGTCTCATGTCTGAACATCATCATCTGCACGAATTCAGCATTCTGTAAGTGCATGACTGATCGTGCGCAAGGCGACCAAAGTAGATATACCTATCCCGATTTTCCTCCTTTCCTCAACGAGAACGGAGAACTCCATTAGTGCCATTAATATTTAGCGAGGCTGTCGCACCGCAAACTCTCCGCCTCTTTGCCTCTCCGCCTCTCCGCTGTACTTTGCATAATTGTAAGTTGGTTAGCGGAAAGGCGCATAGTTGTATCCAAGCTGGGAGCTTCTGCCCGTCTTGATTGGCGCTGTGTGCATAATTGATAAGCTCTTCAAATGGTGTACGTGTGATACGTGGTTGGTGTCCTGTCGCCTTGAAATGTACTTTGACTTCTTCACTGATGAGGTTGGCTCGCTAGCAGCGGTATAAAATAAATCGTGCTTGTTCCCTGCGTTGATATTAAAGTTGTCGGTTTTGTATGTGTGATACTGAGATTCAGTTGGGCTTAGTTTTGTGATAGGTATTGCTCGGAGCTCAGATGCACAATACAAGGGAAGCAAAGCACGCAGTTGCTTCAGACTTCAATATCGTCGTACTCCAGCAAGCCCGTGTCGGCGCAAGCAGCTTTATCAGTGAGATGACACATCATTATACATGTGCAAGCCCTCGAAGCTGGCGAGGCCAGGCCGGGACAGTGAATACCAAATGTCGATAAAATCGTTCACCCTGTACCGGACTGCAGTGGTGCACGCGGCCAATAGAGCCTGGGCCCTTCTGTCGAGGCCACCACGTATCATACGTTCCTTCATCCAGGCACGATGCAGCGGCGATTCGGAATAAGCGGCTAATTCAAGCCGGCGCGCTCAGACGTGTCGTCCCAAGCAGCCGGTATCATACGGCGTGCAGACGGTGAGTCATTTTGGCCGTAAAGTAAAGGTCCACGAGCCTAGCCCTGTCTGTACTCTGCAGCTTATGCAGTACATTGACTGACGTGCTGCAGAATTGCAGCCCATACATCGGAGTGTACCGCACTGTCCACACTGTCCGCGGCCAGCTGATACAGCAAGCCGGACAGGATGGCCCTGGGCCGTAAGGTAAAGGTCCACGGGGGTAGACCCTAGACGAGTGCACGCTGTAACGGCTTCTCGTGGGCAGTACAGTACATGCCGATGTAAGGGTTGCAACGCTGTAACATCATAACATGTCAGTCAAAAATCAACATACTAAAGCGTGCGACTGGCTTAAGCTGCTGGTGGTGAATGAAAGGGGAGAGAACTTGAGAGAACAGGAGTCGAGAAGAGGAAAAGGGAAATAAACAAAGCAAACAAAACAAACAAAGCAAACAAGCAGAGCAAACAGGGAGCGGTGAAGGAATTTACAGAGTAACACTGTACTGACTCTCATCAACAGCAACTGCGGCCTGCCAGTGGGTTTTCGATGATTGCGTGGTTGGATTTACACTGCAGGGGCGCGTTTTTGTGAGTTGGTTAGAGGAAAGATGCATATTGCTATCCACAGAAGGAGCCTTTGGTCGTTTTGATTGGTGCTGCGTACATACCTAACCTCTTGGTACGTGGTTGGTGTCGTTGCATGAGGATTGACTCGGTTAACAGCGTTGTACATAGCGAGCAAGGGGGTCACCACTTCTCATTTTCTTCAAGAGTCACCCAGCATAGTTATCTTTTTAACACGACTATATACATATACTACGGAGTACCTATATTCATACCACACAAAGCAATGGAACCAACATCCCAAAACCAAAAACCAAACGGCCGAAACAGCGTGCACAAAGCAGTCCGCTTCTCCCCCTCTGCACCCCCAACCGGCCGCACGCAGCCACTATCAGGCAGCAACCAAAGCCAAAGCCCAACCTCAACCTCTCCAGCACATGAGACCGACTCGTTCACCATTCTAAGCACGTATATCGAGCAGTCGCGCGCGCTGTTGGAGAATCAGCGGATACTTTTTGCACAGGAGAGAGAATTATGGGAGAAGGAGCGTGCGTTGTTACGGTCGAGGATTGCGGAGCTTGAGTCGTTGTTGAAGCGGGAGGAGCAGGGTGCCAGTAGTCAGAGTCAGAGTCGGAGTCAGAGTCAGACGGCGAGAGGTGGTTCGGTTCGTTTTGCGCTGGATCCGTTTGGTTCTCGTGATGCCGCGTCGACGAAGTCGGACTCGACTGCACAGAGAAATGGAGACAGTCAGGCTGTCTGGGAGGGCTCCGATAGACCCACACGGGTAGGCCTACCGGTATTTGCAGCGACGGAAAACCAAAACCAAAACCAGCTATCGCCACCACAGAGCCGAGGCCGTAGTTCCCTGACGTCTCTTGATGACGCGCTCTCCCCCCGACTCCGTCCTGTTACAGGTCATGGCCCCCACTCCTTGAGTCCACCAGCGCCAGTCCCCATCGAGAGACTGGATAACAAACACGTTGACGGAATAGCCCTCAAGTCAACCGCGCTCCCTCCCGAGCTTGTCACTCGCGTAGTCTCCCCGCCAGCATCGTTGCCGGAAGAAGAACACACCTCGCCCTCCCCCAGGGGCAGATCGCAACGATCACCATCAAGAAACTCGAGAAGAGAAAGCCATAAACTCAGACTCAGACCCTCGGATCTCAGATCACCGCTTGATAACCTCACAAGGGAAGCTGGACATACGCCAATGGTCACCGTTGAGGGCGAGACGGAGGCGGAGGCGGACCAGCGAACGCCCACCGACGACGATGATACCCCCCGTGACGACGAGACATCAATAACACCAGCGGCAACAAGGAAGCCGTCCGAAGCGTCCGATACATACTTCCCCGAGCCGTCTGACGACCCCTCCCTAAAGGGACCGTTGTCGCTCATTAACGATGAGGAACACGATAACAGTTTTCTGCAGGAGCTTAACGAGAAGCTCCTCAAACAGAATCAGAATGGTGATAAGGAGACAGAGGAGAAAGAGGAGAAAGAAACAGCAGAGTCATCGTCGTCTGGTCCGGTTGACGGTAACTCTCAAGGCTCGTCTAACTATTATCATCATCAAGAAGGGGAGTCGTCGGACGCCGAGCTGACTGATGAGGATTGTCAACAGGTACCCGAGCTGCGATTCAGAGAGACGAGTAACTTTGGGACTGCGTTTGGGGTTCCTCTTTGCGGTTTGGGGGGTTGATTATTGTTCTTTGCTGTTGCTGTCATCTTTTCTCCTTTCTTTCCCTTTCCTTGCCTGCTTTTGGTCTTTGGCCTTTGGCCTTTGGTCTTGATGAGTTACGATTCGTTACGATGATACATACGAGCATGTTGGATGACACTTGTTGATTCATTCCTTGATCTCCAATTCTTGTTGTTGATTTTTTGCGAATTGTTTTTATTGTTATTGGAATATTAGCGGCGGTGCATAGGAATCTTCCAATTGCGGAGTACTTTCACTTCAACTGTCATTATTGTCATCATTGTCATGTCTTTGCTGTCAGACTGGATACTTAATTAGGGCTACTACTAAACAATCACATCCATATTGATTCCTGCTATATTGAATCCAGCAACGCCATCCACTTAGCAAACGAAATAAAACAGAACCTGCATGGCTGTAGCCATCCACGAAAACCAGCAGACCGCAAAACCATCCCGAAACAACATTGGAAAGAGCCCACCGAATTAGAAGGATTCACAGAGTGAAACCACAATTAAACACCCATAGTAAAATCATGCTCAATCCCGGGCGTGACACTAGCAATGAACTTCAAAAACACGACCAGATACTGATCCACCCGAATCGCAGCAACCTGCTCATCCTCATCCTCCGCCTCAGCCTGCAGAACCTCCCACTCATCACCACTCCCCGGATCCCGCTGCTGCTGGTTGTCCGACAGCGAAAGATTCTTGGTATCATCCACAAGACCCTCCAGTCCGCTACCAGCAGCGCCAGCATTGCCGGTTTGCTGGGCATTCTGCTGAGACTGAGACTGCTTCTTGAGCTTCTCCTTGCGAATCTTGAGCGCCGCGTCGGCGCGGTCGAGGAGGGTTTTCATGACGCTCGCGTGGCGGCAGGGGTGGACGGTGGCCATTTTGACGTTTCCGTCGAACCAGGGGAAGTCTTCCAGAGTCACGGTTTTGTCTTTGTAGTCGCCGACTATGTCTTCCATCATTAGGTGTGGGGGGAGGGGTTCGGAGGGGGAGAGATAGCCGGATAGGTAGAGGCGGGGGGTGCGGAAGAAGTTGGCGTAGGTTATGTAGAGGGTGTATGTGCGGAGGGATCTGGAGGAGTCAGCATATTGCATGGGATATATCATGCATACCAGGATATGTATAAGTGGCTGGCTTACTGAGAGTTAGCCTTCCCAGCAGGCTCCCTAATAATAGCCTCCTCGTCATCATCATCATCCTCCATATCAGGAATCTCATCCTCCTCCTCAGCGTCCTCTTCTTTCTCCCCCAAATTCCCCGAGTCGTCAACCGTCCTCACATCCCCAATCCTAGTATCACCACCACCACCACCACCACCACGCTTCGAAACCTCCTTCCCCCCACCAGTCCTCAACCAACCATCCTCATCCGTCCCCGCCCCCTTCCCATCACCACCTTCTCCATCCCCAGACAGCATATCCTGCACAACCTCATCCTCCATGCCCGCATCGCCCGCGAAATCATCATTCAACCGGCGATGACAGGGCACGCCGCGGGTGACCAGAAACTGCTTCCCGGGCGGGAGGTAGGAGACGCGTTTCGAGGGGGAGGAGGCGTCGGACCATGACCAGGAGGGGAATTTGTAGACTAGGTAGTCGCCTGCTAGGACGAATTCTTCGGGGGTGATCTGGCCTGTGGTGCGGAAGGTTGAGGTGCGGGAGATTGGGGCCAGCCTGTCGCGCCAGGTTGAGAGGGTTGAGTGGAGGATGTTCATGGTTTTTTCTTTTCCTCTTCTCCCTGGTGTATCGTATGTTGGTTTTTGGTGGGAGAGTCTGTCTAAGTGCTAAGACTGAGAGTTGGAGGAGAGTTGGAGGAAGAAAATAAGTCGTGGCGGGGTTGGTTGGAGTCGATGTTCCTGTCACTTCGTCATGGTCATTTGATCTTATCTTACCTCTCTACTGTCATATCTTGGCATATTCCTCTATTGAGTGTATGACTATATCAAGGTATCTAAGTCGCTTCTTTAAGCGTTTATGCGGCCCGTCTGTCGACACGGTAAAGTCCGACAGGAGGTGTCATAGTCGAGTACAGTATGCTCTCTCTCTCTCTCTCTCTCAGTCTCACTGACGGTGACCATCGCCAGCGGCATCTTCCGTAGAATCACTGGCACTCGGTTGAGGTTCGTCCTTTGTCCGTTGACCACAGACGGTACTTCCCCTAACAAGGTCCAAAACCGTCATATCGGACTGTTCGCGAAGAGCCCAAAGTCGTAGATAGACTCCAGGCACGTGATAGTGTGAATCCAACCTTCGAACATACCACCAATCACTCTCCCTCCTCCATCATCCTCCTCCTCTCAATCTCCGCCTCCACCTCATCAACAACCAACGGAACGGGTCTCCCACCCCATCTCTCCTTCTCTGCCCTGGCAAACCCCTCCATACTTCTCATCCCGACGACCAGAAACCCCAATTCCTCACGATCCACATCAAAAACCTCCCACCATTCTCCATCCACGAGTTTCGCACCAACCTCCCTCGTCGCAAGGTAGATAGCAGCAACGGCCAATGCATTCGGTTGATGCGTAATATACAGCAGTTGCGGGGATAAAAGGGCCGCGTTGAGATGCTCAAAGACCCGCTGAGCAACGGCTGGAGAAGTCGCGCCGAGTGTCTCCAGGTACGTAAGGGCTATGGTATGTGGTAATGCGACGTGAGTGTTGAAGCCGAGAGTTCGCAGGATGATGGCTTCCATGCGTAACATGACTGCGCGCTCGGCTTGGTAGCTGCCTTCTGAGAGGTAGTAGGTTTCTGCCGCTGGTTTCTGGGGGAGGAGTCCTTTGTTGTTTACGAAGTGTAAGGGGGAGGCTTCTGGTGAGAGGAGGAGGGTGTAGACGTTCAACACGGATCGGGGAGATGTTGGTTGGAAGGATAGTTTTGCGGTTAAGTAGAGGGTTGCGGCGGAGACATCCTTGGACATGTCAG
This sequence comes from Xeromyces bisporus, assembly GCA_900006255.1. Classification (NCBI taxonomy): domain Eukaryota; kingdom Fungi; phylum Ascomycota; class Eurotiomycetes; order Eurotiales; family Aspergillaceae; genus Xeromyces; species Xeromyces bisporus. The sequence continues at coordinate 373,722 of HG983345.1, forward strand.
TAATCTTTCTTTTTCCTATACCTATTGATATAAATGAGTGCGACTTACCTTGACGGAGTATATCCTCATACTCCCCCCCTCGGACCCGGTCCAGAATCGAGTAAATGTCACAATGGCTTGCGCAATGACATCCTGCGACAGTCGAAGTAAGATACCCGCGGCTTGGGTTAATTGAGCCCCCGCGAATCGGATGGACGTCTCCAGATCGGGAGCGACGCCGTCGATGAACGAGGAAGAATTGGTTAATTGGTCTGGAGTCGCAAGAGCGTTGGAGAGGTGGATTAAGTCTGGTTTTGGCTGTGCCATTGTTGTTGGTGGTGGTGATGGATTCTTGTATTCTCCTATCAATCGGCGAAGTTGAGGTTAGCTTTCCTGAGTTGCTCTGGTGGAGTGCGGAGGATGAGACAACGGTCCGCTACTAGGTATGTAGGTACCAGACTACTATGTCAACGGCGATGCTTTCTGATGTTTACTTTTTACTGAAAGAGTCGATGCCGTTGGAGGAGATCCCGTGATATTTCCCGATCTTCATTAAACGGTCTCCTTGGTTTCAGGAGGGTGTCAAGTTGACAACAATGATGGTGTTTCTATTCTAAGCATCCCAACCTCGCGAGTTCTTGAGGGTCTGGAGTCCTGGGAATTCTCCCTTCCTTCATCTTCTCTTCATTATTCTACATATCTTGTACGGAGCATTATTCTATTCTCCGTATCGAGATTGAAATTGAAATTGAGATTGAGATTAAGACTGTTCGCTTTGGCCCGTGCTGCCTAGGCCTGCCTGCCTACACCGTACATCGGATCCCCTAAGTTTCTTCCATTTTTGCATGCACGGAGTACAGAGTACATACATACGGAGTGCATACATATACAGTGTCATAATCGTCGTGCCGTTGCCAATTGCAACTGGCACCCAACCGCATTCCGTACTCCGTATCCCGTACTCGTACGCCCCCTCGATCTATTGACATCTGATCCCTACAGCGTGGCACTGCAACGATTGCCAACGGTCATCGTGCATTGTGTGGCGTTAGTACGGAGTACGATCTTTCAGCTATACACGTCTTCTTCCCTCTGTCAGCAACAAGCCGGGTTCGCGTAAAAACAGATGCCTGCCGACGTCTTTGAGCAACCGTCCATTGCCGTGCCTGCTCCTGTCTTGCATAGCCCAAACCCATCTCCAGTGTGTTTGTCGACCGAAACAATGGTGGTTGGTGATTCTTGCAACGATTCGTATAACCATCGTCCGCAGTCTGTTGGCAACAACTCGAACCTTTCTGCGCTCCCACAGAGGAAACTGGGCCTTTCGCATCGTCGAGCGAATACCGAGATCGTTCCACGACGTACCACACCGTTATCTGGACAGGAACAGGTGAATTTTGCGGCGGGACCCGGAGATAATTCTCGATTTTCGCAGCCGGCATCGGAAGGAAATACCAAGAGACGATTCGGAGAAGGTGCAAGGTTTGTGGCGGATTGGTTTCAGGGGAAATCTGAGCCTGTGAATTTTAGCGCGATTCGTCAGTCTACTTCGCAAGAAGCGGATGACGAGATGGCATCATCGGATTTGGACGACCATATCCCGGTGAGGCGGGGCTCTGTGTCGAGTCTCCCCGCAGTCTCGGGGAACAAACTACAAAAGCGTCAAACTGCCCCGTCACCATTGAAGCAGGTGACTACGGCCAATCGGTTTTCCTTCTTCGGTTTGAAGCGACAGGACCAGGGTAGGCCTGAGCTGCCTGAGCCTGCCGACGATGACCTCTTGAACCTGGATGTCGCTGCTGTATTGTCTCCACCTGGATCGAACGACATGCGTTCCGACGAGGCATTAGACGCCGTCCGGTGCAGTGCAGGTAGCGTCATAAAACAGCTGCAGGCAGCCTATAAGCAACGGACATTCGCTTTGCACGCGTCGTTGGCGGAGAAGAACGAAGTCCAAGAGGAAATAGAAGAGTCGCGAACGCGAGCCGAACACCTCAAAACGCAGCTGGATGGAATGGCCGAGAAGGTCATGCAGCAAGAAAAAGAGATGAACGCCATGGCCGAGGAGCTCGAGCAGGAAAGACAAACGCGACGAAAAGAAGAGGAAGCGCGCAAACGCAGCGTGACTCTGATCAAGACTACATCAACAGACTCGGACAGCGTCTCCGATATGAGCACGGACCTTCAGGCGCCGAAGCAGAACGTCAAACGCTCGAGCAATTGTACCTTCGCTAGTGACTCTGGCTTTGAGTCGGGCGATGAAAGTATTGCTGAGAGTGTATTCTCTCGACGAGAAGCTCTGGAGTCGCCAGTTTCCTTGACCTTGTCGTCTCCGAACGTGCCGCAGGCCACTCCGCCCGCCCCTCCTCCGAAAGATCCTAAGATTGTTGTGCGCCCTGCACGTACGCCTGTGCCTGCGCCCGCGACTGCGGCTGCGCGTCCATCAGCGTATGACAGAGTGATGAAAGGACTTGCCAGTTCGAGTCTCGCAAACTCGCTTATGAAGAATTCGTCAAAGTGCACGATTTGCTACGGCGTACCCGCTTCCGAAGCATGGACGGTCTTGGGTATCCTGAAGGAGGAGAATCACGGGTTAAAGGACCGATTGGTTGAACTTGAGGGAGCGGTCGACTACTGTCTTTGTGTTATTGGACCTTGAGATTTTTGAGTTTTCATCCTGGATATCCTCGTTCCATTCGATCCATGTTGGTACAGCGTATCATACTACGTACGAGTAACGGGTTGAAGATTATTGCACGCGCGCAGAGCAAAGATGGCGGCGGGATCCAACGCGGGTTGTTTCGTTTATGATACCTACAGTTTTTCTCTTCTCTTTTCTATGCTATTTCTCATTCTCTCTCTTTTGTTTACTCTTTTGGCTGTTTTGTGTTCATCTAACGCTTTTGTCGGTGTAAATACATACCTCATGCTTCTAAGCAATAGTATATGGTTTACCAGTTTAATGCGCATCGCATACTGATAGCAGCTTCGAAATATCTAGCAGACTCAAAAAGTAATTCCGTAGCATAAAAAGCGACGTTGACCGTATGAGGCTCTATGAGGCTATGAGCGGTTCGAGAGAACTATGCCAGGGTGTCCTTAACAGGGTTTAGCGTGTTCGGAGCGAAAAGTGGCCAGAAACATTTCTTCTTAGAGAACAACAACACCACCACCTTCTCCTTTCCCTCTCTCTGCCTACGGCCTCTTTAACTTGTAATACTTTTGAATTCTCGGATTTCCTTTACTTCCTCAGCTGGTCGTTTATTCCAGCTTATCTTTTCTTTCCTCTTTTTCCTACCTGGTTTCGCTCAATTCGGGAGGCCGATAGGATATACAGCACAATGAGCGGACGTAAGAAGAATGAATACCTACTACCCCCTTTCCCTACTCGCGAAAGCAGCATTATCTAGCCTGCTTTCTCGCCTCAATTGGACTGTCTGAATGCTAACGGAGGATGCCGCAGTTCGATTCCTCGACTTGATCAAACCCTTCACCCCCCTCCTGCCGGAGGTGGCGGCTCCGGAGACCAAAGTGCCATTTAACCAGAAATTGATGTGGACGGGTGTACGTATTCATGCTTTCGGGGAGAGAGAGAGGGAGAGAGAGGGTGTGTGCGTGTTTGTGGTAATTGGAGGCAAGGCTGACTGTTTTGGCGAAAAAAAAGTTGACGCTGCTCATTTTCCTGGTTATGAGCCAAATGCCCCTGTATGGGATTGTGTCTTCCGACACTTCGGATCCGTTATATTGGCTGCGGATGATGTTGGCTAGTAATCGTGGGACGTTGATGGAATTGGGTATTACTCCTATTATTTCTTCGGGGATGGTTTTTCAGGTATGTTTACTTGCTCGGTGCTTTGGTCTTTTTGCGGTTCTGACTTGCGATTTTCCTTTTTTTTCCTCTTTTAGCTCCTCGCCGGTACCCACTTGATCGATGTCAACTTGGACCTCAAGACCGATCGTGAATTGTATCAGACTGCTCAGAAGCTTTTCGCTATTATCCTTTCCTTTGGTCAGGCTTGTGTCTACGTTCTTACTGGTCTCTACGGTCAGCCCAGTGATCTTGGTGCCGGTATCTGCGTGCTCCTGATTGTTCAGCTCGTTGTTGCCGGCTTGGTCGTTATTCTTCTCGATGAGCTTCTTCAGAAGGGCTATGGTCTCGGAAGCGGTATCTCTCTCTTTATTGCTACGAACATTTGCGAGTCTATCGTCTGGAGAGCCTTCTCCCCCACGACCATCAACACTGGTCGTGGTCCGGAGTTTGAGGGTGCCATTATCGCTTTGTTCCATTTGCTCTTGACCTGGTCCGACAAGCAGCGTGCCATGCGCGAAGCGTTCTACCGCCAGAACCTTCCCAATGTCATGAACCTCTTGGCTACTCTCCTCGTTTTCGCTGCCGTCATCTACCTGCAAGGCTTCCGTGTTGAAATCCCCGTCAAGTCTTCCCGCCAGCGCGGCATGCGCGGATCGTACCCCGTCCGTCTGTTCTACACCTCGAACATGCCCATTATGCTCCAGTCTGCATTGTGCTCCAACATTTTCCTCATCAGCCAAATGCTGTTCTCGCGCTTCTCGGACAACCTGCTCGTCAAGCTCCTCGGTGTTTGGGAACCCCGCGAAGGCTCCGCTCAGCTCTACGCTTCGTCCGGTATTGCCTATTACATGTCCCCTCCTCTGAACTTCAAGGAGGCCCTCCTCGACCCCATCCACACGGCCGTGTACATCAGCTTCATGCTGGTTGCCTGCGCATTGTTCTCCAAGACCTGGATCGAGGTCTCGGGCTCTGCTCCTCGTGACGTTGCCAAGCAGTTGAAGGACCAAGGTCTCGTGATGGCCGGCCACCGTGAACAGAGCATGTACAAGGAACTCAAGAGAATCATTCCCACCGCTGCTGCATTCGGTGGTGCCTGCATTGGCGCTCTTTCTGTGGCTTCTGATCTTCTTGGTGCTCTTGGTAGCGGTACCGGTATCCTCCTTGCCGTTACGTAAGTTGCTCCATTCCGATGGTTTCTAGTTTATTTATGCCAATGTGCTGACATATTTCTACAGGATTATATACGGATATTTCGAAATAGCCGCGCGCGAAGGCGATATCGGCGGAGGCCTCAAAGGCATCGTCGCTGGCAGCTAAGCAAGGGACGGTTGCATAGGAAGAAGGCCGTTGTCGTTTTTCTATTATTTTCTCTTTATTCATTTCGAGTCACCAGGCTGGTGCGGTGTTGTGTGGTTGCGTCACGGCTGGATTGGGCTTTGACTGCCCTGCCCCTCCTTGGTGATATGCTATGTTGGTTCCTGCCCTAGTACCGTAGGGCAGTTTTGGAGTTTTACGATGTACTGTTTGTGGGTGATGGATGGATGGATGCCGTGACTGTGCATCGCACCGAGTCGGTCTGGTTTGTAGCTATATTTGATGAATAAAATTTGTATTCATTCCGTTGTAGATGGGTTGAGTTTTTCTTTCATAGACATTTGACGGAAGCCCTAAACATTGGCCTACATAGGTAATTCCTTCGCTAGAAACATTCAGCCATCCATGTCGAGTTCATATGAAGACAAAGACAACCAATTGACAAGGAAATTTCCGCTATCAATCATTTCGAAGACAAGACAACAACCAAGACATTGAATTGAAAGTGAGTGAAGGTATTCACCGGCAGTGACCAGTAGTGAAGGGCAATGTCCGCGACAGAACCAAGCGCAAATTTAAAAGGAACTCTTCCTTCTTTCTCTCCATGAATCCGTGCAGACTTGCTCAGGCTCTCCTATCCTTTAGTTAAGTTTGTTTGTTCGTTTGTGTGCGCGTGTGTGCTCGTTATCCATTCAACTCGAACCCAACCCTTGAACCACCAAGCCCCAACCAGAACGAGCCCTAAAAGCTCCCTCTCCCTCTCACTCACTTCACCTCACTTCGAACAAACAACCTCACCTAGCCAACCAAGAAACCAAGAAACAAAACCAAACCAAACCAACACACCAAGAAAAAAAGATAAAGAAAACCAAAATGGCCAAAACCCAAGAAGAAATCTCCCAAATAACAACCCGCCTAACCCTCCTCTCCACAAACCTGCGCCCCACAAGCAGCACGCGCATCGCCCCCCTAAAACCCTCCGCTCCCGAATACCGCCAGATCCAATCCGACATGCACCGACTGCGCGTCCTGCGCGGTCTGGCGCGGGAGGGGGAGAGGGCGCCCGCGGCCGCGGACGCGTGGGACATGTTCCTGGATGAGTTTTTTGGGCCGCGGCTTTGTGGCTCGGTGGCGCAGCCGAGGAGGCCGGCGAGTCCGTATCCGGGGGTTTATGAGGGGGTTGGTCCTGTTGGGGGTGGTGATGGTGGGGGTGGGGGGTCGTGTGGTTCTCAGGTTCAGTGTCAGACTCAGGCTCAGTGTCAGACTCAGACTCAGGGGAGGTTTAGGAGGCAGGGAGGAGGAGGTGGTGGTGGTGGTATGGTTGCTCGCGTTTTTAGGGGCGTTGGTGGTGGTGGACACGGGAATGGGAACGGAAATGGGGGGATGGAGACCGAGGGCCGTCAGCGTCAGCGGGATGGTCAGCTGCATCGACGACAGCAACAAAATGGCTCGTCTGTGTCTGTGTCTGTGTCTGCGTCGGGTCCGAGTTCTCATGTTAGGTTTCAGTTGCCTTTGCCTAAGCCTCGTCGGTAGATGGTCTCTCCCGTCTTCGTGTCCTCGATTGAGTCTGCGCGACGCGTCGCGTCATGTCTGTCTGTTTGATTTACCGGTGTTGATTTGATTTTGTGAAGGTTCGTTCCAATTTTGTGTTATATGTGCAGCCTAGAATATACTGACATACACATTCAGGACTTCCTTATTCATACTCGTGACGCTTCGTCTGGTGGTTTGACTAGATCAGCGTCGGTTTGAAAGGGTTATTTTCTCGTGTTGAAAGCATATCATTTGATGTTGGATTACCTTGTTCGATTGTATGTTCTGGATGGATGCTAGGTTTTCTTGTTCGGGTTCTGTAAAGGCTGAGTGAGTGAGTCTCATGATGGGCTGGAATCCCCAAGGAGGAACGGAAAAGCTCGTGTACTTATTTGACTGGCATTTTGCCATGGCAACTGTTGTTAGTGAAATCATACAAATCCATTCGACCTGTTAGTAGCCACCATATTCAGAGAGTTTAGTAGTTGAAGAGTGTTCTTTTCACCAGCATTCTGGCGGTCTCCCCGGAGACATGCCCCCATGTCAGCCTAGTAGGCTGTTCACTCTCGACAAGCTGTATGCGCTCGCTGGACTCTAATGATCATGTCCGCGATGACCAGAGGGCTTCCGGTTCTTGGTCGAATGATTGTTGTTTTCTGGTTCTTGGATATCCATTAATCCTGTCCATTGACTGGACTGTTCGTCTCGTCTCACTCGGAGGAGCACAACCACGAAGTATCATACCAGCATGGTAATTATACTGGAGGATTCTTTCAATTCAATGGATTCAAGTACTGCACGATGATTTCCATATTCCTCGTGTCAGTATGCTAAGCTCCCATTTTTTGCAATTCTCCATTCGTTTCGTTAAGATTCTTCCCTGCTGCTCTTGTACTCGGTTTAGCAGCGGCATAGCCCTAATTCTCTAGGTCGACCAAGCCGAACTTCGTTCAATTCCTCTCGTTCTGATGAGAATTGCAGCATTCAAAGTGATCTTTTGCCATCGGTCGATGGTGTCAGGAAGTGGAAGTGTCAGTTCGGACAATTTCCTCCGACTCCGCGATAGGCACCGTACCGGTATCGGAAGAAACCGACTCGAACATTTTCAATCCAAACAATCTCAATTCCTATAGATTTTCGCAATTGGGCACGGTTGGCATAACAAACCCAATTGCAAACCAACAAAGGAAAAAGAACTGCCAACCGCATCGAACCGATGCTCACGATGATCCCCCCATCGTCCCAACCCAAGGCCCGAACGACCCTGGCCGTATTCACCACCAGGATCGCAAAATGCCACCACCAAGTCCGCACCTATTCCGCGCCCTCAGAACTGGCCATTCCAGAGGCCAAGAAGAAGTACATCCCTTCCTCAGGGACGTATCCGAAGGGGTTTCTCGTTTCGGCGACGCATGTTGGCGTGAAGGCTTCGAATACTAAATATCCAGACTTGGCCCTCATTTCGTCCGAGGTGCCCTGTTCTGCTGCGGCGGTGTTCACGACGAATAAGTTTCAGGCGGCGCCGGTGGAGGTGAGTAGGGAGACGTTGAGGAGGAAGCAGGGACAGCGCATGAGGTCTGTGGTGATCAATTCTGGGTGTGCGAATGCTGTCACCGGGAAAGCCGGGATTGAGGATGCCGTGGACATGGGGAGGAAGGTTGATGAGTGTTCTGGGGCTGGGGAGGAGGAGAGTACTATTGTTATGAGTACGGGGGTTATTGGGCAGAGGTATGGATCTATTCCACCGAAGGGGCTATATATCTGCAGTATGGCTAATGGATAGGCTAGACTCCCCATATCCAAGATCCTCAACAAGATATCCACCGCTCACGGCAACCTCTCTTCCACCCACGACGCCTGGCTCGCAACCGCCCGTTCGATATGCACGACAGACACCTTCCCCAAGCTCCTCTCGACCACATTCACCCTCCCCTCCACTCCAGGCCACCAATACAGCCTCGCCGGAATGACCAAGGGAGCCGGCATGATCCACCCCAACATGGCCACCCTCCTCGGCGTCCTATGCACAGACGCCCCCATCGCCCCCTCCGCCCTCCAACCCCTCCTCTCCCACGCCGTATCCAGGTCCTTCAACTCCATCTCCATCGACGGCGACACAAGCACCAACGACACCGTCGCCATCCTCGCCAACGGCGCCGCAGGCGGCGCCCCCCTCTCCTCCCCTTCCTCCAACGACTACGCAACCATGCAGAACGTCCTCACGGCCTTCTCGCAGTCTCTGTCGCAACTCGTCGTCCGCGACGGTGAGGGCGCCACCAAGTTCGTCACGGTCCGCGTCCTCAACTCCCCGCACTACGACTCGGCGAGGCGCATCGCGTCGTCCATCGCGACGTCCCCGCTCGTCAAGACGGCTTTGTACGGCCGCGATGCTAACTGGGGCCGTATCCTGTGCGCTATCGGGTATGCGCAGGGCGTTGCTCCGGGTACGGTCGTTCCCGAACGCACCAGTGTCAGCTTCAGACCGGTTGATGGGAGTCCTGTGTTGAAGTTGCTCGTCAACGGTGAGCCCGAGCAGGTTGATGAGGTGAGGGCTGGTGCTATCCTGCAGGATGAGGATTTGGAGATCGTGGTCGATCTTGGGGGTGGGGAGAAGGGTGAGAAAGGTCTCGGTGGGGAGGAGGCTACCTATTGGTTTTCGGATTTCAGTCATGAGTACGTTACGATCAATGGGGATTATAGGACTTGAGTGTTTGATTTGGGCTTGGAGTATATGTTTATGGTGTAAGTAGTAGTATATGTATACCTGCGATTGTACAGTACAAATGCATAAGATTTAAACCAGTCATTGTTGCCATTCTTTCAATTACAGCGGCTTATTTATGTTGCTTTCGAGAATATGCCCTAAGCCCAGGATAAAATGGATCTGTCAACGTCAAGGAATCTCAGGTTTCTTGCATGATGGACACTGTTAGAACTTCGACACCTGAATTGTTCGGCAACGGTGGGCGAGAGCTGCTGTCATTGGAGTCGCCGATAGTGGATGGGACAGGGCTCGGTGCCCCGCGTGACTTGGTCCTGCTTCTGCTCGCCATTGGACTCCTGTTCCTGCTTGCCCTTGCAAATTTTCAAGTGTTTCCTTATATTATGTTTGTTCCCAACCTTGGGAAAGGTCAGAGTAGATCCAGGGCTCCTGGATGAGAACGATGTCAATTTCCGCACCGCCGGCATGGAGCCTTTTCTCCTTGCTTGTAGCCTCGGCATGCATTCCTGTGCTTGCCAAACGTTGCGACTTCCGTCAACTGCTTGCACGCGGGGCAAGGAAGGGTTTCGGCTTTTCTAGGACAATGGTTAAAGTGCTTTCGAAGTTGACTCAGTCGTTTCCCGCAAAAGGGACAATCGTTCATTCCAGCAAAGGGGCCTTGTCGGAGACTTCCTCACGCAGCCCTGGAACATACCGCGTCAGTACATTTCAAATTTATACACCGGGACGATTGATAAAAAACATACTTCAGCTTCGCCAGGTAAATCTGATGCGCCTTTCGCCGGTAGTCCCCCACAGGGCTCGCTTCTTCGGTCGGGTCACGAGCCTTTTCTTGATCGCCTGAACCTGCTCCCGATGTGACGGAACGGCTTCCCGCGTGTAGGCCGGGGAGCCACTTCCGCTGCTGTCGGACGTAGCGTCCGAGGGAGTCGCAGCCGTCTGTGAACGGCGACTGCTTCCTTCATCCCAATCCGGGTCGTCATCCGGGTCGTCTTCGTTATCGCCGTCAGGCTCTTCGTCCGGCGGCGGGGATGTCTTTCCAATGAGGGCATGCAGATCACGCCCACTGTTGTCTGGGGAGGAAGCGGCAAGCCTTTTGGACCTTCGAGGGCCCGACTGCCGACGAGTTTCCTCGCCCAAAGTCGAGGGAGCGGACTGGTGGCGTGACGATGAGCCACCGTCGGGAACCGCGGTCGCGGCAGTCGCCTCATTCGTTTTCGGAGGCGCAGACAGAGGCCGGCCGGGCTCAGCAGGCCTCCGCGGGACTAACACACAAAGCATGGTGCCTGGTCCGCGGGTCGGGGCGCTCCGAGCCCGCTCAACGTCCTGCTCCCTGTTTACCGCCGGGCTGCCAGACGGCGGTCTTGAGGGGATCTCGACCGACAGCATAACCGGGCTGGGACCGCGTTGACTCGAGGCCTTTTGGGTGTTCGTGTCGGGGCCGGGACTAGGAGACAAAAAGCTGGTCAGCTTGGCCGCTCGAACAAATGCTAATGCATGAAGACACCAACGATGTCAATATTGGGCTATTCCTGAACCTTTGGACGGGATTGCCAGCGGCAGAAACGCCGCGGACTTCTGAAATAGACGTTCTACTCCTGGGGCAGGCCTCGGGGGTCCCTGACTGCTCCCGAGGCTCAGCAATGGCGTTGCGCCGTTTGCTGAGGAAGTCCGTGACGTCGGCGGGCAAGGGCGGCGTGTTGCTCGATGTAGAAGACATGGTGGTTGGATGATGAGAATAATAGACTTTACGTTTGTCTGGTCGACGTTGAGGGATGTACAGAGTCTGTATATGTAAAAGTCTTTAGGACTTGAACTTCGTTGCAGCCATAGTCGAAAAGCATCTGCCATCTTGCAGGAGCCGAACCTCGAGTTGCACGGACGATAGCGATTTCAGGACGATTTATCGAGAACCGCTTTACTATGGTTGTCTCCTTGAAACCCAACTCCCGACATACGTTTTGGAACGTTTCGTTGTCAAGGGTGGCAGTACAACCAAACCAAGGCTTCCAACCAATAGCATTCGCATCTTCAGCAACCGAGAGTAGGACGTACGAAAAGCGCTACCCCAGATGTAGACCAAATGAAGCTCATCGACAACCACCCATTTTACCGACGGGCGGAAAGTCGGATCACGCAATATACCGGAAAACCGTCTGCCTGTAAATGTCTCCGGAGGAGACAGAACGCGCGTGTATACTCCCTGTCGAATGTCACGTAACAAGTTTTTGGACATGGCATTGCCATCATGCACGAAGATAGGCCTTGCTAACCGCCCTAGGGATTGGACTTTTCCTTCCTGTTCGAACCCCAATGCAGACAGCGGCAGAACAACGAGAATTATTGAATGCGGTACAAGGCATGGCAGAACTTGCATTATGAGGCTCTTCTCAAATGATGTCTTGGCGACAAGAATCAGGTCCTGGCTTTGTTGCAGCATCCGTGAAATGCAGTCGACTTGACCAGAATGATCCTCAAAGCCGTACAGCAGCTTAACGGATTTCACGATAAGACAGCGTCTGTCAGTTTTACCACCTTCTGCAACCAGTTTTCCTTGGATTCTTCGGATTTGATGCTCGGTGTAGTTGGCTGGGAAATCAGAGGCCTGAACGCGACGATATTTTTACCGCGCTGAGTCTGTTTGAGAAAGGCATGTCAAATACCAGCGGACGGGGGTATCAGAAACGCATATTGTTGTCGACAGTTTCGCTAAGTAGACGAGGATCACTAACATTGTCCATTAGCAATTTGAATCATAAGACATTTCGCCCTAGGAGATCTAATAGTCCAAAAGTACCATCAAAAGAAGATTTGGAATCGTTTTCGCAATCTAACGCGAGGCATAGTCGATACAACTGGTGGTGGTTGAGATGGTTGAGATCTYGGTGGTTGAATTCAGCGTGTTGGAAGATTTCGAATCACAAATTTTCCTCAGGTCAGATTTTGGCTGAACCCTATGCGGTAGGGCTGTGGTAGGCATGTGACCATAGCCCAGCCAATCAAATTGAGGCCTGTGCACGCTGAGATAAGGAAATTCGATTGGTTCATCCTTGTTCAATCTAACCCAGTATGGTATAGTCAAGGTAAGCCAGGCGCGTCAAAATAAAAAGTGCTCGTCAAACTAAGGATCCTCAGTGAGATAGATTCACCGCTGCTGAAACAAATGAAAACGCGTCGCGCCGTCGAACATCGCATTGCTCTCGATTGCCTGAAAGACGCTTCATGTCTCTTCAACAAAACCAAGTAACTACAAGCCATGCCCACTGAAACCAAGCGCAAGCAACCAGAACCAGACTTGGAGTTGGAAAACAGCGAACAACAAACCATTTCAACACCCAAAAGACGAAGAACCAGACAGACGACCAACGGCACCGCGACCACGAATGGGCATCATAATCATAATAGCTCGACCGAATTGACGCCAACAAAACAGAAAGCAGAAGACGAAGCAACCCCGAGGAAATCATCAGCATCTACCCTAAAACCGTCTGGTCTGAGGACGCCTACGCATCGGAACAAGGCGAAGTCGCTATTTCACACTCCTACAAAGGCTACGACGGTCTCTACGCCGACTCGGGCGAGGAACGCGGATAGATCTGCGAAGAAGAAGAGCGCACGGCTTCTGCTCGAGCGGGACGAGGAGGATGGTTGGGATGGCGCGGATCGGTTGGCGGAAGAGATATTAGAGGATGGGGAAGAGCAAGAACAAGAACGAGAGGGGGATGGAGATGTTGCGGATAGAGACGATGGAGTTGTGGCGGATACAGTCGAGCCGGAGTCTGCACAGACAAGTCCTGAGAAGACGCCGCAGACGCCAAAGCGACGTGCAGGACGACCTAAGGGTGCGAAGAATAAACGTTCCCCAACTCCCGAGGGAGATATACCGCCACATGAGCGGTATTTCTTTCAGAACCGCGCTGCGCCTGCCAACACGTCTAATAATACACTGAATAGAGTCCCGCTGTTGACACACGAGGAGTACTTTGAGAAATTGTCACAGTACGTGGACCCCTGCTCACAGGGGAAAGAATTCCTTCTATCGCTGCATCGTCGGTCCTTTGCGCAGTGGTACTTTGAGCTCCACGAGGAATTCAACATCTGTCTATACGGATACGGCTCAAAACGCAAACTCGTGCAGCAATTCGCAGACTGGCTATGTCGCAAACACAACGCCGCACCTCCCACCATCGTTATCGTAAACGGACACACACCAAACATCTCCGTAAGATCAATATTCTCCACGATAGTCACAGCCATTCTAGGTGACGAAACCCCATCCAAACTCGGATCGCAGCCAACAGAGGTTCTAGAACTACTACAGTCCGCGTTGAAAACCAGATCGTCTCAGAGCCCAGTCGTCGTTCTGATTAACTCCATTGATGCTCCTCCGCTACGTCGAGCGGTCAACCAGGCCCTCCTCGCACGTCTAGCCACGACGCCGTTGATTCATCTACTCGTCACCGCGGACACGCCGAACTTCTCGTTGATGTGGGACATCAGCCTACGCGACCAGTTCAACTTCGTTTACCATGACTGCACCACCTTCTCCCCGTACGAGGCTGAGCTAGACGTGGTTGAGGAGGTGCACCAACTCCTAGGCCGCCGCGGTCGTCGTGTCGGAGGCAAGGAAGGCGTGGGGTTCGTCCTCAAGAGTCTTCCCGAGAATGCGCGGAATCTGTACCGTCTGCTTCTCACCGAACTGATTACCATGCTGGACGATGGACACGGTTCGGACGATGACATGGATGACGGGGCAGCTGCTGCGGGAGGCAAGTCCAACGAGGAGGCAGGAGTCGAGTTCCGTATGCTGTATCAGAAGGCATCTGAGGACTTCATCGCGTCGTCCGAGATGATGTTCCGCACGCTGCTGAAGGAGTTTCATGATCACCAAATGATAACTTCGAGGATGGACTCGAGCGGGTCAGAACTGTTGGGAGTTCCGCTATCTCGGGAAGAGATGGAGGGGGTTCTGGAGGATCTGGTGTTGGGTTGATGAATACTTGCATCTTGCGTTATGGCATTTTCCTTTTTTTCTGTTGCATGAATATATGATACCCCTATGTAAAATGTATGTATTCCGTATAGCAATTGAAGTGACATCTGGACCATCCCAGCTAAGGTTGAACTAATTATCGTTTAGCAGCCGACAGATATCTCAAAATAATTACCGGTAACCTATGTATATCCTACAGTACAATTCTCACCTTTGAAATAGGACGACCCATTGAAGCACGGCGACTGATGTCGAACTCATTCATAATCCCGAAACTGCGCAAAAGCCGCCAGCGCCACAGTCGCGCCAAAGCTCACCTTAAAAGGCACATTCTCCGTCAAAGCCTTCTGAACATCGACACTCGTAACGAACCGTTGAATCAAGCCCACCGGAATAAGATTGTACCCTTTCGAAGCAGCCCACTAAACACACATCAGCACACATTGAAACTACCAGTCACCTCCCAAACCACAAAGAAATACAGACAACATACCTCAACAAAAACAACCCCCATCCCAAAAACAACCGTCAAAACCCTCGAAAACGCCCTCAACCCAACCCCCACAACGAGCCCCAGCACGCTCCCAAAACTCGCCTGCCTCATAATTCTCGGCGATAGCCAGCCCGTAACCGACGAGTGGCTCTGCTCCGAGTTAGCAGCAGCGGCGTTACGAGTCCGGCCCTGTTTGCGGACCACGGGGTCGTTTTGGTCAACCGCCCAGCCTGTTTCGGGGGAGGCTTGGGGCTCCGGTCTGTAGTAGGGTGCGGCGTATTGGCATTGAATTCGCGGGGTGGTGGTTCGGAATGGGGAGGTTGGGTAGAGGGATAGGGAGAGGCCTAGGCCGAGTCCTAGGCCGAGGATTGTGGGTGGGCGGGGGAGGAGGGGGAGCATGGTGGAATGTCAATGGATGGGGTTGGTTGTCGGGTTTGTTGCTATTATGAGTCTTTAATGACTGTTGGTAGTAGTAGTAATTGGTTTAAAACAGTGTTGTTTATGCTGCACATACGGAGTGGACTGTTGTTGTTGTTGTTGTTCTCCAGAAAGCAATGATGCGGAGGAGTTGGTTGGAGCTGTGACGTCAGACGGCGATCAGTTGCAGGGCATTGGGGATTAGGGTTAAGATTTCCGAATTAGGGTTCTTCATCTTCCTTTTCATTTTAGGGTTTCCTGCTAGGTCGGTCCTTAGCCCTAACTTACTACTTTAGCGATCCTTTCTTGACCTTTGGCTTTTTCTTCTCTTCTTCACTGTCCGTCTCCTGCTAGTTATGGTACCGGCCCTTGACAAGTTTGAGAATTTGCCTTCAATCCTTAGCTTGCCCACACTGCCACTCACTGTCCTGCTTCACCCAGCTATCCATTTCTCGATAGACAGCTGTAACTTTTGTCTCTTACCTGAGTTTCCTCTTCTTCTACGAGCGTCCTTTTTGTGCTTAAGAGTCAAGTCAAAACCCAAGTCACTCTTCACCATTCAACATTAAACAATAGCACACCAAAAGTCACTGTCTTGTCTTGCCATGTGGCCTCTAATTCGGCCAAACCTCTGTCGAAATGCGCGGTTGGTTTTTCCGCATGCCTGCGGTTACACAAGCCGCCGCGAAAAGATGGCCCAAACTGCACGCCAGGACCGCCGCCACGAAACGGCCGGCCCTCGCGGACATTGACCTTGAACCTAGAGATATCAATTCGGAGGAAGCATTGGCGATAACCCGGGAAGACATAAAGCGTCGAGAAGAAATTGGGATGCACATCGATTTTCCTTGCTTCTTTCAGGATTTCCGCAATCGAATATGCCAGAGAATGTCTATACGAGAAGATTCTGTAAACATGGAAAAATTGCTTTTCGATAAAATTTGTGATGACGTAGGATCTCAATCGGAGCTAGGTAAGCTTGCGAACTTATTTATATATGCATTTGGCTGACCTTCAAGTAGCCTCACTTATTGCGATTCTGTTTAGGAATTTAAAATTTGATAAAAGAGCAGAAGAAACTGTCGAAGGGACTCCATTGAGAGGCCTGCTTAACCGATACGCATCAAATCTACGATACAGTGCCCTTGATCCAAAATCCACCAGTACTCTTTTCAACTCGGTATGCTTGAGACAATACCAGGATCTTTGGCAAAACGTGATTGATGTCGTTCGGCCTAAGGAGTCCAGAGCTGTAGATGCAGATGGACAGCTCGCAGACGCAGCGTTTAACCCACCACAGGTAGAACTGGCTGCCGAAGCATTCTGGCAACCGGAAAAGTCGCTACAGAACTCTGCAAGCGTCTTTCTGGCAGAAACACTTCAACGATATTGTAAAAGATACAGAGAAGCGTGGATGGATTATCTCGCCCCATACACGACAGTCATTGGGCCGTCCGGGATCGGCAAAAGCTTCGCGGTGAAGGAACTTTCAACACGGCATAATCTATATGTTGTCTATATGAGCCTTTCGGAAGCGAATTCGAGGGGCTATCCACCAAGGACAGCGCTCAAGGATACCATTGAGCAATTCTCCCGAGTTGATTTTGCCAAGTGCGTTAAACAGTGGGAACTATTTATCGAATGTCTATGCATTGATGCGAAGATAAATCATGAAAAGAATGTTTCTCCCGGCCAATACTTTCGCAAACAAGCCGCAGATGACAAATATATGCGTCTGTTGCAGAAAGATATGCCAAAAGCTCGGGCTAAGCGCGACCAATTAGTTTTGGATCGATTTACAAGTAAGCGAAGAAGGCATATCCATGATACAAACCAACCCTTAGGAGCGACATCAATGGACTCTACTTCAGTTCTCAAGGTTTTTATTTGTATTGGCGAGGCGAGAGGCCTGTTCCGCATGTCAGGGGGAAATCCTTTTATTTTTCACGCATTCCGGCAGGCAATCAAAGGAGTAAGCGAAAGAAACCGTGGACTCTTTGCGATCCTCCTTGACACCACTTCACATATCTCGAAATTCTCCCCCGCTGCTGAATCTGCTGAATTTGACCAAAGTCGAAAGGTACCTGACCGCTCCCAACGACTATTTGAGCCAATATACTCCCTCAATAATTTCGACATATTCGCCATTGACAACAATCCTGAAGAGTATCTGTCAGTTGAAAAATTGTTCAGGTTTGGACGGCCTCTATGGGGCGCATACCTGGATAGGGGCAATGATATCCAACAGGTAAAGAATTTGGTGCGCAGTAAACTGGGACCGAGGAACGAAAAGTATGGGTTGGTTCTGATGTCCCATCGAATCTGCTTTAATATATCTGAATCTGCGCTGGCCGAGTACATGGTAGGGAACTGCATGCGATATTTGGTCTACCTAAACCCTGAAAGGACTCATCTCTCGACAACCCCTGC
The DNA here is from genome assembly GCA_900006255.1 of Xeromyces bisporus. Classification (NCBI taxonomy): domain Eukaryota; kingdom Fungi; phylum Ascomycota; class Eurotiomycetes; order Eurotiales; family Aspergillaceae; genus Xeromyces; species Xeromyces bisporus. The sequence goes on from HG983345.1 coordinate 391,414, forward strand.
TAGCGAGCCAATATTAGCGGCAGCGGCAGCAATTGAAATGAAAATGCCAGGTCAGAAACTCGAAAGTATTAGGAGTTTTCTGTCTGCATTTTTACAAGGGTCTATTGACTTAGGGGATGTTGGAGAAATCGTTGCTGCAATAGTTTTGTTGTTTGCAATGGATTCGACGCAGGAGTACTCCCCAAAGACCGTGAAGGTTTCAGACTTTTTTCATGCCCTCTATGGAGGCGAATTTGCTTCTCGGATTGCAGAAAAAATCAATTCCACCGAATTGAGACGAGTATGGGACGAAGGGGATGTGTATTTCAATCACTTCGTTAGGCCCTTCGGGCCCGAACGTCATTTCGCAGCCAAATATATTCGAGAAGCATACCAGCGGGGAGCAGGAATTTTCTTCCCTCCAGCTTTTCCAGGGGCAGATATCGGGATTCCTGTCCAGCTGCGCACGGCTAACAACACCGCGGAATACCACTTTATTCTAATCCAGGTTAAAAATAAGTTGGGAGAAAATTCGACTCGCTCTGTAAAGTTGGCAGCAAAGAGCTCAATTGAGAATGCTTTAGAATACGTCGACACTCCTTCCCCATGCTTCGGTGTCATGATGAGTCTCCTCGGAAAGTCGCCCGAGAAAGAAGGTGTCTACCTCTGTGACGAAGATTCAGAGGGAGCGGAAAACAAAAACCTCACGGTATTGTCCCTTGGGCTCGGCCCTGATATTTATCCATCTACCTGTGTTGGGGAAGAGAAGAAGGAAGAGAGAAAGATATTTGAGTATCTCCGTCATTTACGAGATGGTACGCGACTCTCTCGATCGGACAATATGTCTGAGCAGGCGCGAAGAATGGTCGAAAACGTTGCCACCTGGCATCCAAAGGATTGAACACAGTCACTAGCCTCTAGGGCCCTAGGCGTCCAAGTGAATGAAGATATCGAAGAAGCGTCTGCCGTTAGTCGAGCAGCCTCTTCCTTTTCTTGCTGGCTGCCAACACTGTAGTGGTCCTTCTTTTTTGTATGGGACTCGTACAAATCAAGAGTTGAAGTGAAGTAGCATACTCCGTACTGCATGTGTATGTATCGGGAAACGGGCCAGACCCTGAGGCAAAATTACTGTAATATTACAATTGCCTCCAACCAAACTTGTATAATACGCGTACCGCTGTACGAGTTACAGTACCGGCCAATCACAGCGAGTATCGGCGAAATAAAGACGTAAGGCCCAGCTCTGATTGGCCAGAAGCTCCATGTGGCACCGGCAGCACGTGTTGGAGCCGTTGTCGGCCTGAAAAAGTCGGCGTTTAAGAGAAGTTCGGCGGGGCATAAAATAACTAATAACTAAATGGAGGAAGGGAACTTTGACTCACTTTGAACTTTTTTTCCTTTCGTTCCCGGGTTACACCTTTAGCAAGAAGTTACCTTTTAAGAGTTGCATTCGAAAAAGTCTCTTCGTTCGTTCCGGCATGGCTTCTCAGCAGAACGGTACCAACGGGGCCGCCGCGGCTTCCAACGACTTCACGGTCAAGGCCGGTCTCGCTCAGATGTTGAAGGGCGGTGTTATCATGGATGTTGTTAATCCGGAGCAGGTATGTATGGGCTTTTTCCTTACTTCGTACCGGTGCCATTGGTAGTATGGTTTGTGTGGAATTCCTCTAACATCATCGCTCACAGGCCCGGATTGCTGAGGAGGCTGGTGCTGCCGCCGTCATGGCCCTAGAACGAGTTCCGGCCGATATCAGGGTCCAAGGGGGCGTTGCGCGCATGTCGGACCCCAACATGATCAAGGAAATCATGGACTCCGTCACCATCCCTGTCATGGCCAAAGCCCGTATCGGGCACTTTGTCGAGTGCCAGGTAAGTCGTCGTCCTGTTTACGAGTCGTGGCGAATTATATCTGACCAGACTCTGTTATGATGAATAATAAATAGATCCTCGAAGCCATTGGCATTGACTACATCGATGAATCCGAAGTCCTCACTCCCGCCGACGACCTCTACCACGTCACCAAACACAACCACAAGGTCCCCTTCGTCTGCGGCTGCCGGAACCTGGGCGAAGCCCTCCGTCGTATCGCCGAAGGCGCAGCCATGATCCGGACGAAGGGCGAAGCCGGCACCGGAGATGTCGTCGAAGCCGTGAAGCACATGCGAACGGTCAACTCGGACATTGCTCGTGCCCGCGCGATTCTCCTGTCGGCTGCGGATCCGGAGCCTGAGTTGCGCGGTTACGCGCGTGATCTGGGGTGCTCGTACGAGCTCCTGCGCGAGTCTGCGGAGAAGGGCCGTCTGCCCGTGGTGAACTTCGCGGCCGGGGGTGTGGCGACTCCGGCCGACGCGGCACTGATGATGCAGCTGGGCTGTGACGGTGTGTTCGTTGGATCCGGGATTTTCAAGTCGGGTGATGCTAAGAAGCGTGCTCGTGCTATCGTTCAAGCCGTGACTCATTACAAGGACCCCAAGGTTCTTGCTGAGGTTAGCGAGGGGCTTGGTGATGCGATGGTGGGAATCAATGTCTCCCGCATGGATGATGTCGACAAGCTCGCCAAACGGGGGTGGTAGACGATATGGTCGTGCAACCCTTCCTATGCTTCTTCTTGCTATGTGTGGCTCTCTGGTTTTGATTTGCATTTTTCTCTCCTATGATCTTTTGCCGATATGTACAATGTCTCGCGACTTCGTTCTTGGGTCCTTTTTTGAGTCCTATCCGATGGGATGATTGACTTCCGTATTATGATGCTACGAATCGATAAAAGGAAACGAGCATTTAAGTGCGTCTTGTGGTGTTATAGAAAAATTTGAACTGAATTCAGCGGCGTTTCTCTCATCTCATTCTCGACTCTCTTTAGCATTCTCTCGTCGGCTCCAATGCCCTGCATCAATCCCTAACAATTTCAGGTGTCTAATCAATCGCACCAATTCAGCTCGACCTGAGACAGTATGTGGACATTGAACAGCGCCTAGACCTGCAGCTAATCTGGCTATTTATAGACCCCAGCTCAAATGAAGTGTCACAAACAAAAAGCAACGCGAAGACTTCAATCCGATTGAAATGCTCGCTCTCTAGCAGTATCAACCAAGCCTAACATAGCATTCTGTTCAATTCACGAATCAATGGTGTCGAAGAACCCTTGAGTCCTTGAAGGATTCTACTTGCTCTCATACTCTGTATATACGATTACTATAAATAGCACAGAGAAGAAACCAAGCCGAACCCATCATGCCCCATTTCGCCAACACTCCCGAAGCCGCCCTTCCACGAACCGACTCCCTCGACCCAGCAACGACATGCGCAGGCCTCACATCATCCGGCAAGGCGTGTCGCCGCGGACTGTCAACAGCAGCCACCAAGAATGACCCTGCATCATTCTACTGCTGGCAACACAGAGACCAGGCGCAGGACGTAAGCAGCAAGAGCAGCAACAACAACAACGGCAGCAGCAGCGGCAATGGCAACCATGGTGCATATCATGGACCGGCTTATGATAATCGATCAAGCATTGATACCATGATGGAACGACTGGGTCTAGAAGATAACACTGGTGTCCATAGCGGTCGACCGTCACTTCTGAACCGACCACAACGACCACGTCGACGCGTAAGGAGGACATTCTGTTGCTGTTTCGAGGTATGGGATGATGCGGATGATGGCCATTTACCGCCAGCGAGACCGAGCTCGAAACCACAGACGTCAGTGCAAACGATGCAATATAACAACAAAAACAGCAACAAAAACAAGAACAACAACAAGAAGAAAAAGACAGCCAACGACTGGATACCCCCCACGACCCGCCCAGAAACCGCATCCGTCCTACGCTCCGAGATCGAAAGACCGTTATCCCAAAAGGACGAACCGGGCTACATCTACATCTTCTGGTTAACGCCAAAGGAAACAACGACTCGATCACCGCCGCCTGCTGAATTCCTTTCATCGCTCCTGAACAGAGGAGAGAATGGTGGTGGTAATGGTAACGGCCAGAACCAGAATCACACCACCACCTCCACCACCCCGCGCAGTCTCAGCGAAGCCATCCGCGCCGTACAGGATATCCACGCCTTCACGTCGAAACCCACGAGTACCGATCCGGGGACGATTCGGTTGAAGATCGGGCGGGCGAATAATGTCCAGAGACGGCTGAATGAGTGGACGAGGCAGTGTTCGTATAATCTTACCCTGATTCGGTACTATCCGTATACACCGTCGCATGGGGATGTGGTGTTGGCGGAGGGTGCGGGGAGGAAGGTTCCGTATGTGCATCGTGTGGAGCATCTGATTCATACGGAGTTGGGTGATAAGAGGGTCAGGGATTTGGGGAAGTGTCCGGAGTGTGGGAAGGAGCATAAGGAGTGGTTTGAAATTAGGGCTGAGAAGGAGGAGTTGAGGAGGGTGGATGAGTGTATTCGGCGGTGGGTTTCGTGGGCTGAGAGCCAGTGATTGTAACTATCATATAACTATCATAGTGCATTCGGCAGTTGACATTCTTTCAATCATAGCATACATGTAGACGACAAAAGCATTATTGAATGCTGTTTTTTCATTCCACTCCAACCATGATACCAATACCACCCATTCCAACACCCTGTCAACCCGTGCATAGCTCAACTGTTCTCCATCTCAACCCTATCCCCTCCACCATCACCAACAGACACCCAGCTCGACCCCCTCTCCTTACCATCCCCATCACCACTTCCACCCCCATGGTCACGATCACGACCACCAGAACCAGCGATAGCACCCCCTAACTTCGGAGAAAACGGCACATCCGCCTCACCACCACCACCAGAAGCAGAACCAAAACCAGAACCAGAACCAGAAGAAGAATACAACCACCCCCTCACAACCCCCCAACCCATCCAACCCACCCAAAACGACACCCAGGCACAAACCGCCAAAAACCCCGTCACCGCCAACACAGGCCCGAGGATCAGGAATGCGAAGAGCGTGAACGCGCTCGCCGCGAGGCTCACGGATACGACGAGCCCGATTAGGAAGAGCGCGATTGGGAGTCCGGAGAGGAGGAGGTGGGAGAGGAGGAAGGTTGAGAGGTAGGGGTGGTTTGTGAAGGTTGATTTTAGGGTGGTTTGGATGGTTTGGGTTGTTTGTTTGGCTGTCTTCGTGTAGGCGGTTGTTGTTGTTGTTGGTGTTTGGTCGTTGGTGAAGTTGGTGTTGGGTAGTAGTGAATTCAATGATGGTGCTTGGGGTTGGACGGTGTCGAGGAGGTTTGTGATGTCGGCTTTTGAGGGTTTTCCTCCTTCTTCCTTTTTCTCTACCACTCGGTTTTCTTTTTCTTCTGGTTTGGCTGCTGTCATCTTGATCTTCGTACCGGCATTCTCACTATGCTGCGGGATGTCGGGTTCTTTATCCGTCGTAAACTCGGCTTTGGGAGACATTTGCGCGATGTCAGGCATTGTCGTTGACTCGTTGAGATTGGAGCTCGTAGTTTGTATAAGAAGGCTTGCTTTACGCCGGGTCGTACGTAGTTCGTGCTTTCTACTCCGTATGTAGGTTGCGTCTCTTCTGTTCCCGGTTTGGGTTGAAGTCATAGCAAAGTTTCGCGGCTCCATCGGACATCTTTTCCTGTCGCTGAGTGTGATGCCTTAGGCAGGAAGCCTACCTAGTTAGGTAAGGTCGCAAAGGCCTGGATTCTGTCACTTCTTACCGCCTTCGCTACAGCCTGTGGGCCTGTGGCCACCGGCATAAATTCTTGTAACTTGTCAAATAGTGAGGTCCAAAAGTAGTCGGACACTTTGTTAGGCGGACTGGCGCGGTAGTGTACGACTACTTTTGACACCCTATGTATTATATCAAGGCAAGCCATCAATCCCATTTACCTCGTATAATGATTATGTACTTCTTGCATTATTTGCCTTGTAGCAGTTCTTTAATACTTCCTCTGGACAACTTGCCATGCCGCACAACGTTGAAGGCATAGGCCATTAGACACGGTGCACTCATAGCAGCCCGAGTCAGTCATATCATAGTATCATAACAGACCCCAAAGCGGCTTGACTGATATCAAGCATGTCTTTACCCAAACCCGTTTAAACACATCTATCCCATCTTCCAGACCTCAACTGTCTTCCGCCTTAGCTGCTTCTCATTAGAGATAGTCGAAACCAGCGCCGCGGCACTTGACCCAAAACGTACGCGCCAGTTGAACCGTCTGCGACTTCGCCCCTCTAGCGGACACAAGGGAAGCAAGAAAACGTTCCCTTTCCGCTTCTGAAGGAACAGGTTGCTGAGCTTCGTTGGTTCCTTCAGACCCCAATTCTGCAAGTGTCGCTGCAAGATATGGTCGAGCTAGGCCCTGATGTTTGAAAATTATCCTCCTCAGAACTTCGCAGAGGTGTTCAAGGTCCGATCGGGCACAATGGCCGGCAATCTGTCTAATAAGGACGCGACAGAGGGCCGGAAGGCAGTCTCTCAGAGCAGTCTGGACTCGGTCTGGTTCATTGGGGTTGATGTTGTTCGGAAGGTTTAAAACACTGGCCCAGAACTGGGCTGCTGAGCGAAGAGGAAGTGGCTCGTGCCCTTGAAGAGAAAGAAGGGTAAAGTTCAGAATTGCTTGTAGCACTGGCGGTCGCGGCGGGATAGCAACTGCGTGGTTGGGATCGGCCTGATTGGGCGCCGGAGGCGCGGACGTTAGCGAAAAGAGGATGGAATGGTACTTAGGAAGTAGACGTGTGAGAAAGTCAATGCCGCTGTTCGCAACCTCAGGATCATAGCACTCCGGTGTTTCGTGCATCCAGCAGAAAATGTCGTACACATGGACAATCAGTGCCACGGTCTCCCCCTGGACGCGTTGTGGGTGCGCACTATGGGATGCAAGAAACGCGGAGGCTGTACCCATGACGGTATCGGCGCCTGGACTGCCTGGCGGTATGCTCCTCACAAAGTTAACCGTAACAAATGGCGGGAAGACGAATGGACCAGCCTTTTCAGTATACCCAGCCTTAAGTATATCGCATGCAGCTTCGACAATGACAAGGTCGAAAGGGAAATCTCTGACCAAAACTTGCATGCATTGCATAATTATGTTCTGTGATGCAGCACCATCTCCCGTATTCCAAAACGTTGGCGGATATGGGTCGCCGTCACTGCCGTCATCTGAATCTAAGACAATCTCGCCATCCGTTCGTAGGCCCTTGCCAATACATGCGAGACACCGTAGGACAAATTCCGCTCGACCACATCCTGGTTCCACCAAACCACCTACGGCTTCGTCTCGTGCTAACTGCGCCTGCTCTTGGAAATAGACCAGCAGTTCCTCAAGAAACCGCGCCTTCTCTGCATCCGCAGGTAGGGTTTGTATAATGGCAGCAATTCCTTCCAATACCTTCTCCATCGTCAAGGTCGTCGCTGTCGGTTTGAACTTGAATTTTTCGAACTGATCCATGAAAGCCGGAAGTTCTAAAGTAAGTGCATTGCGACATGATCTGCAAAGGTAAGAAATAGATCGCGATGCTGTGGGAGCACACATAACAACATTGAGAGACTCAAACAAGAAAGTCAGCACGCGGGGCAGCAGAGTGTGCGTGCGCTCGAAGTATGACCGATACTTCCCAAACATGTCCACGAGGGTCTGTCGGGCCTTGTCGGTAATCACCATCTGGCCGCCGCAGAGACCGGCAAATTCGTCACAGAAGAATATCGCATTTAAACAGTCGTCAGCATGTTGATTCTCATCAACAGCTTCAGAGAGTTGCGCAATGCAAAATATTGCGGCTTCAAACGTCTTCCAGTCTCTGTTTGTAAGGGACGACTTTGCGCGTTCTTGAAAAACCTGAATCAGTTCAACCCCCAGCATCGGGTATATCGCCAAGAGGAAATCACAAGCATCACGGCGAAAACCACCAAATTCGTTGCGATCATCGTCGTTCCATTCTTCCAGCTCAACTGGGTCCGGGTACATGAGCTTCCCAAAGACGGCCAAGGCTGTGAGGGCCAGATTTTGCTTAGCAGATTGAAGCCCACTTTGGTCCTCTGCTTCCATGAATGTTTCTTGCAAGTCTTCGGCAACCTCTGTCCACCATTCGAGCGCTGACGGTGCTGCTGAGTCGTCGACAGCCGCATATCCAGGTGCTTTGAATAGAGAATGAATTATAAATAAAACTTTCTCATGCTCTGGAGTCAGCCGTTCCGCGAAGAGTTCCTTCTGTTTGAAATTCGCATAAGCTAATAAAAGCTCCAAGTATGTCATGTTCTCCACTTCGAAGTCTCCCTCGAGAAGCGACGCAACATGGGAAGTGCCAAAGTCGCTGATGAGATAATCCAGAACAAAGCGAATGTGGTCGGCAGTGAAAATATTGTCCCTCCAATCCAGCTCAATGAAGTTCTGGGCAGTCAACGTCGACAGACTCTGCACATTTAGGGTTTGGATAAAGTAAGTCGTAGCAGACATCAGTTGCGAAGACTCTATGGAGTCAAGCTGCTGACTTGACCCACGGACACAAGCCCAATGCTATTGAGAATCCTCTATCATCAGTTTTAAAGGTAGCGATGCGATGACCGAAACATAACAGGTTAAACTCACGTAGTAGCAATCAACAGCTTCATACCCGAGGGACTCATTACTATGCAAGGGTCTACCAGATGCTTCTTGATGCAAGATATTGTGCAAGGCGTACTCCACTAGGACGAAAGCATCCTTAATATTCTGCGCTACACGATGTGTATCTGCACTATTGGCATGTTAATTAGGACAAAATCTAACGAATGGCATTCTCGGCAGCAAGGGAAGTGGAATAAGATGGGAGGGAAAGAGTCAAACCTTCGCGGTACCTCCGGTCTCCACCTATTAATTTCTTCTGCAAGAATGTGAGAGAAATAGAGCAACGCCACGACCTGTCCCTCGTTCATGGCGGGAAGGACAGTAGACCCAATGTCAATCTCTTGGCACTGTTCCTCGGAAACATATTTTCCATTCACGAGAGAAGCAGCGACATTCAAGATAGCACGAGTCCATGGAGCAGTTGGCTTGAGGAAAATGGTAACCAAGCTGGAGGCCAGTTTCCTAAGAACCAAGGAACGTTCTCCCCTGTTTACCAAAAACACGTAGTGGTCTATTAGGCGCCCAAGTAGTTCCTTTGTATCATATTCAGTCAAGCGAGACCTAAAGTTGGGATTAGCAAAATGGTCGAACTTCTCCATAGCACTCAACTGACCAGTCATGGTTTATCTTGACTGTGAATGTCAAAGCACCAAAGAATCTCAAGTCGGGACTGTCGCATCCGACAAGATCGTTTGCAATCAGCCAAGCTTGCGGCCCTTTTTGAAGAAACTGTAATTGCTCCTGAATCAGTTTTATCTTAACGGGGTTTCCTGTATTTGCAGGATCATAGAGTTGAGACACGAGCTGGGCGAGGATACTGTCAGCACACGGCTTTTATATATTATACATATAACCATACTACTCAACTGAATACGTACACTTCTTGCCTCATTGATGAAGACTTGCACATCAGAGGCTTGATCTGAAGGGTCCGTAGACATGACCAGAATGTGATTTTTGGTCGTGAATGTCGAGTCGCTTCAATTGGCGAAGACAGTTGAATGTCACGTGCCTGCGAATAGAACCGATAACGGTGCTCAAGGGCGGTGAGACGAGAGAAAGAGTCAATGAGAGTGGATGGCTTTGGAGGAAGATGCAATTCAAATGGAAGATGAATTCAGGAAACAGAGAGTGATTAGAAGCGTCAACGCAAAACCAGGGATGGCAGAGAAATCCGTCCTTTTCAAGTCAAGTCCATGTGATGAGAAAGCGTGAATTGTACCGTCTCTGTGCTGCTGGTGCTGCTGCTGTCATTAAGCTTGAATCTGCAGTAGTGGTGTTTCAGCTGTCTGCCATTTTCGCCTTGGACATCTGGCGCAGATGCAGGAGTAGCAGTCGCAGCACGGATACTCTCGATGATATTAGGACTTTCCAATGGCAACGGAATTCTCGGATTCATGGATGTGGATGTGCTCCTTCAAGAACATTGGAAATGCTCAATAATCTGCGAGTCTCGACATGGCTTTGACGGATGTTGTTTTTTGTTGCTGCTGGGCGGTCACGGGACTTTCTTATCGTATGTAGGAGTCCCACTGCCGCTGCTGCCACTCCCCAGCGCCGTTTCTCGTTCCTCTTCTTCGCCGTCTTTCTTCGTCTTGACAAGTTGCGTCTTCTTTCCCTTGGCTACTGTAAAATTGACAGTCTAGTTTGCTTAGCCACTTCTTGAGAAACGTTTCCGAGCGAATCTTAACCAGAATCGGTCCATTCCCTGCAATCTGGTGTCGCACGAGCTGTCTCGTCGATAGCTCTTGCTTCTCTTTTTGCGTGACGCTTCTAATTAAGGAAAGGATATAACTTCCAGGTCGCCTACGTGTACAGCACAGCGTGAAGCTTACAGGGCTGGCAGTCGCGTATCTTTTTGTTAAGTAGGACAAGTGCATTTGTCCTCGTTCTAATCGATGCTCTTCTCCCGCCTCCCAATTCGAACTCCTTTGATTCCGACCTTCAGAACTGCTCGCCATTTTCCCTATCAAACAAGGCTTTTCTCGGCTTCAACGCTTCGTAACACCGTCGATATGGGGACCGTGAATACTTCCGAGCGCCTGGCACGGTTGAGGCAACTCATGCAGGAGCGCAAGGTTGATGTATATAGTATGATCTCAGATAGTCCATTTCCCAATGTTTTCTTTCTAGTCATTGTTGAATGGGTCATGTTCTTACCGGTCTTTGCTCTTAAAAGTCGTTCCGTCCGAAGATAGTCACCAATCCGAGTACATTGCCCCGTGTGATGCCCGTCGAGGTCAGCAACTTGCCCTTCTGCAAAGCAGACTCTCCTCGTCCGGCTATCTCGACCATGCTTACGTCTCAATGATATAGAATATATTTCTGGATTTACTGGCTCCGCGGGTACTGCTGTCGTTTCCACAGCAAAAGCTGCCTTGTCAACCGATGGGCGATACTTCAACCAAGCCGAGAAACAACTGGACAGTAACTGGGTACTTCTAAAGCGGGGGATAGAAAATGTCCCAACCTGGGAGGAATGGTATGGTAACCTACAAAGCTCTAAATTCCAATTGCTAAGATGATTGTTTTCTAGGACTGCGGAGCAGGCCGATGGCGGGAAAGTCGTTGGCGTCGACCCTACTCTCATTACAGCCGGTAAGCGAGATGTTGCTTCACGTACTTTTCGATTGTGACACAGTAGCTTAAACTATATTAGCAAGCGCACGCGAACTCTCGGAGTCCCTCAAGAAAAACGGTTCGTCACTGGTGGGCGTCCAGGAAAACCTGGTCGACCTTGTATGGGGCGAAGACAGACCGCAGCGCCCAAGCGAGCCGGTTAAGGTCCACCCAAACAAGTACGCGGGTAAATCGTTTCAAGAGAAGATCAGCGAGTTACGCCAGGAGCTCGCAAGTAACAAAAAAGCTGGATTCGTTATCTGTATGGTGACCTTGTTGAGCTTTCCCAGTTGCAGGTACGCGCGATAGTTAACAGATGCGACAGCTTTACTCGACGAGATTGCCTGGCTTTTCAACTTACGAGGAAATGAGTGAGTTTATGACACTGCAGATGAAAAGAGGTAAATAGTCCGCTAACGATTTATAGTATCCCCTACAATCCAGTGTTCTTCTCGTATGCCGTTATAACACCTTCCACTTCGGAACTCTACATCGATGAAAGAAAATTGACACCGGAGGCCAAAGCTCACCTCGGTGGGGATGTTGTTATTAAACCTTACGAATCTATTTTTGCAGACGCCAAGGCGCTGAGCACAGCGGGGAAGCAATCTGAAAGAAGCAGCGCGGAGAAGTTTTGGCTGTCGAACAGAGCTTCCTGGGCGCTAAACACGAGCTTGGGTGGCGAAGATCAAGTCGAAGAAGTTCGCGGTCCCATTTCAACTGCCAAGGCTGTCAAAAACGACGTGGAACTCCAGGGTATGAGAGCTTGCCATGTTCGTGATGGCGCTGCTTTGACAGAGTACTTCGCCTGGCTTGAAAATGAGTTGATCAACAAGAAGACAACGCTAGATGAGGTAGATGCTGCCAATAAGTTGGAAGAGATTCGGTCGAAACACGATCTTTTTGTCGGTCTATCGTTCGACACAATTTCGTCCACGGGTCCCAATGGAGCTGTTATTCACTATAAGCCCGAGAAGGGGAACTGTTCAATTATCGACCCGAACGCAATCTACCTTTGCGACTCTGGAGCTCAATTCCTAGATGGGACTACCGACGTCACCAGAACGTTCCATTTCGGGAAACCAACCGAATTCGAGAAGAAGGCTTTTACCTTAGTGCTGAAGGGCCATATCGGAATTGACACTGCCGTATTTCCCAAGGGCACGAGCGGCTTTGCGCTTGACATCCTTGCAAGACAGTCTCTCTGGAAAGAAGGCCTTGACTATCTTCATGGAACTGGCCATGGGATTGGTTCTTACTTGGTGAGACTAAACTTATGTAATTTGAGTTTGCGAATGCACAACTGACCGTTTACCAGAATGTCCATGAGGGACCCATGGGCATTGGCAGTCGTATTCAGTACACTGAAGTTCCTATTGCTCCTGGGAACGTTATTTCCGACGGTATAGTGCTTCCTTACCTCGTGACATGATCAATATCTAATAAAAGCAGAACCGGGTTACTACGAAGACGGCAAGTTTGGTGTCCGTATCGAAAGTAAGCTTCTTTTCCTTGAATAGAGATATGATGTCCCATGCAGAAGCTGACAGATTACTATCAGACATTGTAATGGCTCGCCAAGTGGAAACACCGCACAAGTTTGGCGGGAAGCCGTGGCTAGGCTTTGAGCATGTTACCATGATTCCTATTGGCCGTAACCTGATTGAGCCATCGCTCCTTAGCGACTCCGAGATTCAGTGGTTGAACAGTTACCACGCGGAGGTGTGGGAGAAGACTCATCATTACTTTGAGAACGATGAGATTTCCCGAAATTGGCTCAAGCGGGAAACGGAGCCCATTTCCAAGCAATCGTGAAAAGAAAGAAAGCACCTGTGTGAAGTGCGCGAATATATATTTATGAACAGAGATTGAGCCTGGTTCTGAACAACATGAGCCAGCAACAGGCATATACAGTCAATACTCAGGCTGACATGAGTGAGACCGCGTTCCTTCCAGCTGAATAAAGGCAAATCACAGGAACCCCAATTAAGATAATTATAACAATATCATACAGTGTTGTATGGCTTGACATTGCTTGGTCATAGAGCATAATACCACGTTCGCCGTACATTTCCCCAAATCGGGGCACGAACTGGCATGCAATATGGGTTTAAGGAATTGAAACGTCGCGAGGAACAAAGTAGGCTTAAGGCGCCATAGGGCTGATTTGAGAGCACCTTCAATCTGGTGGCGAAACTGAACCAGTTTGTCTGTCAACAGTGCATGTATATACCCCCTGTTGAGAAATGACGCCGGCGAAAAGGTCTCGTAATTTAGATGTTTTCGTCGAGTTTCAAAATCTTAACCCATGCCCAACTTTTCAACTTAGCACTCATCCGGTCATATAGCCCATTTAAAGTCCATGCAGTATGCACATATGTCGACATGAGTCCTAGCTCAGTTCAGCTTCTCCCCGGCAATAGTATTAACACCAGCAATCTCAGGCTTCTTACACTGCTTAGACTTCCGTAGTCGTTGAAGTGTACTGACCGAAGGGCTGCTCTGGACTGCTTCAGAAATTTCACGCAATTTGACATTTTTATTCTCATTAATCATATTCATAATCCGTTGCTCTTCCTCGGGAGAAATAGCTTTTGGCCTTCCACTTCGACGGAGAGACGTCTGCTCATTTCGTTCCTTTTGTTTGCTTATTGTATAGCGGATTGTTGATTTAGGGATTTCAGGGTATCGGATCTGAATTTGACGGTAGGACCAACCGATGTCTTTGAGCTCGCATAGTCTGGCTCGTAGTGTGGGTGCTAATTCTTTTGATCGAGGCATTAGGTATCTTGAGGATGTTGACTCGGTGCCCTACGCGCGTTGACATCTTAAGTGGCAGAATTGTTAACCTATTTCCTATTTAGGTAGGCGGCAGTGCTAGCGTGTGGTCCAATCTGTTGGGTGAAGTACGGCTCACCCCATATCATTGGCTCTTTCTTAGATATATACCTGACTTCCAAGGCATCAACAACTAGTAGATCAGTAACTCCGTACTACGGAGTACAGACTGCACAGTACGCTCGACATTCTTCGTGCTGGTTGTTATTAACTCTAATACACTCTGGCATTTGGCTCAGTCTCTATCGTGGATAGATGCGATCGTGATAGCGCGCCGAGTAACCTTCACCAAGTGCACGGCCACTTATCTTGATATCTGGATGAGGATGCTCGTTACCTGTTCCTACCCGACATACATGACCTGATTCCGAATTCATTCATTCATCCCATTCGCAGTCGCAGTCGCAAGTCGCAACTTGCTTAAGCAAATCCGTGAAGCAAAAGAACCAAACCCGATTCGAGTGTTATCTCGTACAATATCGACCCTCGCATACCTCCGAACCCGCGATTTGGTATGAACGGCAGAAACGGTTATTCCAACGGGTATTCCAATGCCGGATACGATAATGGAAGCGGTTTAGACGAAGACGGATATAGTGGAAGCAGAGGCCGAGCGCGTCGTGCGGGCGGTTATGGTGGATTCCAATTTGAGGAGACGCAGCTACTGCCGTCATCATCTCGGTCTCCTGCACGGAGGCTTGAGCATGAGTATAGGGAGAGGCGACAGCAGCAACAACAGCAGCAGCAGCAATTGCAACAGCTACAGCAACTACAACAGCAACAACAACAACAATCTCAGTCGTATTCACGGACGAGAGAAAATGAATCGCGAACCCGAAATGTCGAGCATGGGATGAGAACTGCAGGACATAGTGCGGAACGGTACCCCCAAAGTGCTTCGCCTATGGGACGAGGATATGTGCCTAGTCGGAGTCGAGATCATTTGCCTACGGAGGGTTACACGTCTAGCCGCAGCCGAGATCATTTGCCTATGGAGGGATACGCATCTAGCCGGAGCCGAGAACATTTACCTATGGAGGATTACACGTCGAGTCGAAGCCGGGAACACCTACCTGTGGAAGGATATACGCGTGGTCGAAGCCGAGATCATATGCCGACTGAGGCTTTTGCGCCTAGTAAAAGCCGAGATCGTTTACCAATGGAGGGCTATAAGCCGAGCAGAGGCCGGGAAATCAATCGTGCTGATACACTAAACGGTGAAGATGTTGTCACTGTTGGAGATTCACAGGCAATCGAAGGTCAGTATTGCCGTTTTCATGCCTTCCTAAACTCGAAGTACAATCGAGACTAACATTTCTTGAATTGGCTGTCACAGGCATTTTGCAATCCGTTCAACATGATTGGGGCTACATGGCATCCGAGGATTGTGTGCCCATTCAAATGGCTTTGCAATTGATGGACACGAGCACAATCGGCAAAGCTGACCAGGAACCGGATTTCCTGCGTATGCACCAACAAATACAGGGAACTCTCAAGTCTATCGTCAATGGTTGGTGCTTCACAACAAAGGCAATGCTTAGCAATGATCTGTACTAATATAACTCTCCTAGAGCACCACCAGGGCTTCAACAGTTCCATCGGTACATATCACAAAATCCAGTCGAGTATACAGAGCTCTCAAAGTCGAGTGCGAAACATGAAAAACTCGCTCTACCAGGCAAAGGAAGGTCTGCTCTTGACCAAGCCGGAGTTAAAGGAACTGGCAACTTCTTCCCAACAGTACGATGACGTCCTGCAACTACTCAGCAAAATTGAAGAAATTCAGTCTCTTCCCGAAAAACTTGAAACCCAAATATCTGACAAACGTTTCCTCTCTGCGGTTGAGGTGCTTCACCACGCGTTTCGACTTCTGCGACGTTCAGAACTAGAAAACATTGGCTCCCTTACCGATGTCCGTGCTTACTTCAACAACCAGGAAGTTACACTTACTGATATCTTGGTTGAGGAGTTGCACGATCACCTCTATCTCAAATCTCCTTATTGCTCAGACAGATGGAAGCCCCCGTCGCCGGAGGGAGAGAATGATGAAAATCCATCTGCGTCCAACTGGATCGGTACAGGTCCCTGGGAAAAGCCTGTTTACGGCTTTCTGGCAAGACTGGATGCCTCTTCTCCGATGGCGGAAGACGCTTCCCGAAATCCTGAAGCTGACACCTTCTATTACATCCAGCTACTAATAGAGTCGTTGAACAAGATGGGCAATCTGGAAGTCACTGTCAACCGTATAGAACAACGGCTTCCTGTCGAATTGTTTGCTGTGGTTGACAAGACAAATGCGGAGGTTGACGCTCGTTACCCTACCTTGACACATAGTCTATGGTCTCAAAGCAACAAGTCGGACCTACCAACTGATGTCACCAGAAGCCGGGGTCATGTTCTGTCTGAGTATCTTTGGGCTCTATACTCAAAATTCGAGGCTATTGCCGAGGGTCACCGTGTCTTACACGATGTGATCGTTGCCATTATCGAACGCGAGAATCTTCCTAGAAACAGTTCGCTCACAGGTGGCTTCAAAGAGTTATGGAAACTTTTTCAGAGCGAGGTGAGCTGACCTGCTATATTGCTCTTAAAGGCCTTTGGTGGTACTGACTTTTGTACTAGATTCGATCTATTCTGCATGATTATCTGGCGACAGATGGGGACTCGCCTTTCCGACCAGGAGCCGAAGACGGTAGACTCTACCCGGGCCAAAAAGATAAAAACAAGGTACATAGCACATGGATGCTGAGTTGCTCTGAAGGTGGTGCTAATTTCACACAGAAGATGTTTAAACTCTCAGAACTCGAGCAGAATCCTGATTTGAAGATTGAACAAGAAGAATTAGACGAGCTACTGCGAACCTCTGTTCCTGGGCTGGTTTCTAAATCGAGGCAGAGAATCACCACAAACGATGCGGCGAAGTCTAAACAGGGCAACTCTGGCACCGGGCATAAGATCCTGATCGAACCGAGCGTATTCAACATAAGTCTCCTGCTGCCGTCTTCATTATTCTTCATACAGCGCCTGAAGGACATTGTCCCCATTGATGCCGACATCCCCACGAGCACTCTAACGACATTCTTGGACGACTTCTTGGTGAACGTCTTTCTTCCCCAGTTGGATGACACCGTCACAGATATGTGCACGTTCAACCTCAACGCAACAGACGCGTTCACAGAAGATCCTCAATGGGCTAAAGTTTCTCCACGGCCAATCTTCAAGGTAAGAAATCCGTTCGGTTCTCAAAAGCAAACATATTGCTGACACGATGCTGTGATTAGGGCGCTGTCAAATTTATGTCAATTGTCACAGAGTTCAGTAAGATGCTGGACAGTATCCCGCCTGATGCAGCATTCACACAACTCCTCATAACCCAGATTGTAACGTACTACGACAAATGCTGTGGATGGTACAAATGTAAGAAATATCCTGCTTCCTTTTTAGAACCGGAGGATCTCTCTAACGTCCAGGGTTAAATAGCGATGGTGCTTAAGGCTTCCCACCGAGAAAATGAACGGTTGCTCAAGGCAGCTGCAGCTTTTGCCGAGTCAGAGGATGTTCGCGGTATCATTATGGAGTTATGGTCAGGAGATGGGGCTCAGAAACAAGTATATGTCGACAAGGTAAGATCGCATACATACATCTAGTTGACTGTGTTTTGAAGGTAATTCTATACTGACTAAATTAGGAAATCGACATCCTCCTTAATAGTACGAGTGAGGTGCCCTTAGAGCCATATGACATCGTGTCGGACCCGAAGACAGTTGTTGCACTATCTCTTCTTCATAATAGCATGGTAGGTTCACATACGTTGACCTTTCAACATGGACTCCTCGCTAATTCATTTTAGCAATGGCTCGCGAGTCACCTGGCAAAACTACGCCAGACTCCAGCATTGACACCCGAGTCGTCGCGCCCGCAGTCGCAGTCCGGTGAGGGACCTCGGTCTCGTCGATGGACCCTGATCACCGCGATGAAAGCAGGACGCGATAGCATTAGCCAACCAGTGTATCTACCCTTGAACAGTGTCACGGCCACTGCCTTCGACACGACTCTCCAGTCGCTCCGCCACCTTGCCACTACCGCTCTCTTCACCTTACATATCGACATCCGGTGCGGTGTTATCCATATGCTGACGAAAACAATGACCGGCCCTGAACCGCAGCCCGCCCGCGATTCCATACCTACCACACCCTCTCCGAATACAGACATCACCTGGTGGCATATCCTCACGAACCAACCAACATCCGCCTCACCTACAGTACTCCAACTGAACAACGACCTAATCAGCTTCGACACAAGCATCTCCTCATTCCTCGGCCCCGAAGAACGCTGGTTCATCACATCGGGCCTCGCCCGGCTTATCGACCGAACCTTCGTAGCATGCACCAAACACATCGGCGCAATGAACGCCAACGGAGCCCTACGCCTCCAACTCGACGTCCTCGTCCTACAACAAAACCTCAAAAACATCGTCATCGACCCGTCAGGGCAAGAACCCCGTGAGATCGTCGCACTCCCCCGCAGCGCCAAATTCCTCGACTGGTTCCTCGAAGGCGGCGAGCGGGCCCTGGACTACGCCCAAGATGAGAAGACGGCGTACGCTAAGAACGATGGCACGAAGTCCCTGTCTGCGGGCTTTGATGAGCCTTTCACGTACGATGAGCTTAAGGATCTTGTCGAGCTTAGCTTTTCGGAGATTCTGCGGGGTCCGCGCGGGGCAGAGGACCGAGAGGATTTCATGGCTGCTAAGAAGGCTAGTGCTGATGTGATGTTGAGGTTGAATGAGATTTTGTGGGATTCTAAGTGAGGGTTTTCTTTGTTTCTTTTCTTTTCTTCTTCTTTTTCTTTAGATTGATGGTTTGCCTCGTTGGTGAGGTCGGTTTATTGTTTTTTCTCGGGGCTTTTCTTTTCTTTTTCTGTTCGTTTTCTTCCGATCTCTTAATTGCATTCTCCCTTGGGCGTCGGCTTTGGGAATGCGTGCATAGTTTCTTGTCTTCGTGTTGATTATTATCATCGTCAACCGGTATATAGGTCGCTGTTGTCTGTCATATTACGCGTTCAGTCATTTGCAAGGAAGCTTTTTGTCTGGCTTGTGTCAATGTCAAGCCTGTTCATCAGTTGTAGATTTCAATCATTTAGCAACCGCAATAATATTGAATAACTTAAATGAAGGGACAGTGCTCTCTCCACCCGACCTATATCAAGGTACCAATGCCTACTTATTCCGGATCGAATCGTTGAAGATACTGGAATGTTATTGAGATGCGACAAGCTGATTATGGGAACCATCATACTCCATACTTAGAATCCACCTCCGT